>CAUYPK010076614.1:0-10237 GCA_963574355.1 Loris lydekkerianus
ACTTAATTTGGTACCCTGAGTATGTAAGGCAAATAAAAAAAATAAAACATAAAAGAAATATGTAATATATGCTCTGGTTTTAATTACACATAAATATCTTTTAAATAATTACTAGAGTGGTTTTGATTTGCATTTCTCTAATTAGAGATGATAAGCATTTTTTCATATGTTTGTTAGCCATTCGTCTGTCTTCTTTAGAAAAGGTTCTATTCATCTCTCTTACCCATTGACATAAGGGATTGTTGGCTCTTTTTATTTTACATATGAGTTCTCTGTAGATCCTAGTTATCAATCTTTTGTCTGATTCATAATATGCAACTATCTTTTCCCAGTCTGTGAGAATGGCTCACATTACAGTCTCAAAGCTGCAGATACTGGCGTGGATGTGGAGAGAAGGGAACACTTTTACACTGCTGGTGGGACTATAAACATTTTTGGAAGGAAGTATGGAGAACCCTCAAAGAACTCAAACTAGATCTCCCATTTGATCCTGAATCCCATTACTGGGCATCTACCCAGAAGAAAAAAAAATCCTTTTACCATAAAGGACATTTGCACTAGACTGTTTATTGCAGCTCAATTTACAATCGCCAAAAGGTGGAAACAGCCTAAATGCCCACCAATCCAGGAATGGATTAACAAGCTGTGGTATATGTATACCATGGAATATTATTCAGCCACTAAAAAAGACGGAGACTTTACATCTTTTGTACTAACTTGGATGGAGGTAGAACACATTCTTCTTAGTAAAGCATCACAAGAATGGAAAAGCAAGAATCCAATGTACTCAATTTTGATATGAGGAAAACTGATGCTACTACATTGTGTGGGGCGTGGGAGTGGGGGAGCGGAGAGAGGGAAGGAGGGAAAGGGATGGGGGTCATGGTGTTTGGCACACCTCTTGGGGGAGGAACACATTTATAAGAGGGTCTTTGAATCAGTACTTACAAGTCAGTAGCTTTTAAATATGCCAACAATAGTCAAGCTGAAAATATGGTCAAGGACTCTATTCCTTTTATAATTGTGCCAAAGAAGATAAAATATCTGGGAATTTACCTAACAAAGGACATGAAAGATCTCTATAAAGAGAACTATGAAACTCTGAGAAAAGAAATAGCTGAAGATGTTAACAAATGGAAAAACGTACCATGCTCATGGCTGGGAAGATTTCAACATTGTTAAAAAGTTCGTTCTACCCAAAGCAATCTCCAGATTTAATGCAATCCCTATTAAAGCACCATTCTCATACTTTAAAGAACTTGAAAAAATAGTACTTCACTTTATATGGAATCAGAAAAAACCTCAAATAGCAAATACATTACTCAGAAATAAGAACAAATCAGGAAGTATCACGTTACCAGACTTCAGGCTATACTATAAATCTATAGTGATCAAAACAGCATGGTACTGGCACAAAAACAGAGCAGTAGATTTATGGAACAAAATAGAGAACCAAGAGATGAACCCAGCTACTTATCATCATTTGATCTTCGACAAGCCTATCAAAAATATTCAGTGGGGGAAGGACTCCCTATTTAAGAAATGGTGCTGGGTGAACTGGCTGGTGACCTGTAGAAGACTGAAACTGGACTTCCACCTTTCACTATTAACAAAAATAGATTCTCACTGGATAAAATATTTAAACTTAAGACATGAAACTATAAAAGTACTAGAAGAGAGTGCAGGGAAAACACTTGACGAAATCAGCCTGGGAGAATATTTTATGGGGAGGACCCCCTGGGCAATTGAAGCAACACCAAAAATCCATTACTGGGATCTGATCAAACTAAAAAGCTTTTGCACAGCCAAGAGCACAGTAAGTAAAGCAAACAAACAACCTTCAGAATGAGAGAAGATTTTTGCAGATTATGCTTCCAACAAAGGTCTGATAACTAGAATCTACAGAGAACTCAAATTAATCAATAAGAAAAGAACAAATAAGTTCGGTGACTGTGGTTCAAGTGGCTAGAGCGCCAGCCACATACACCAGAGCTGGCAATTTCGAATCCAGCCCGGGCCTGCCAAACAAAATGACAACTACAACCAAAAAATGGCTGGGTGTTGTGGCGGGTGCCTATAGTCCCAGCTACTTGGGAGGCCGAGGCAAGAGAATTGCCTAAGCCCAGGAGTTGGAGATTGCTGTGAGTTGTGACGCCCTAGCACTCTACCCAGGATGAACTCTGTCTCAAAGAAAAAAAAGAACAAATAACCTAATTTCTACGTGGGCAAGAGACTTGAACAGAAACTCCTCTGATGAAGACAGGCACATGGCCTACAAACACATGAAAAAATGCTCATCATCCTTAATCATCAGAGAAATGCAAATCAAAACCACTCTGAGATACAATCTAACTCCAGTAAGATTAGCCCACATCACAAAATCCCAAAACTACAGATGTTGGCATGGATGTGGAGAGAAGGGAATGCTTCTACACTGCTGGTGGAAATGAAAGCTAATATGACCTTTTTGGAAAGAAGTTTGGAGAACACTCAAGGAACTAAAAGTACACATACATTTGATCCTGCAATTCCTCTACCAGGTATATACTCGGATGATCAAAAATTATTTTACAACAAAGACATTTGCACCAGAATGTTTATTGTAGCCCAATTCATAATAGCCAAGACATGGAAACAGCCCAAGTGCCCATGGACCCATGAATGGATTAACAAATTGTGGTATAAGGGCAGCACCCATGGCTCAGTGAGTAGGGCACCAGTGAGTAGGGCACTAGCCCCATATACTGAGGGTGACAGGTTCAAACCTGGCCCCAGCCAACTGCAATGAAAAAGTAGATAGGCATTGTGGTGGGGGCCTGTAGTCCCAGCTACTAGGGAGGCTGAGGCAAGAGAATCGCCTAAGCCCAGGAGCTGGAGGTTGCTGTGAGCTGTGACACCACAGCACTCTACCAAGGGCAACAAAGTGAGACTCTGTCTCTTAAAAAAAAAAAAAAAAAAAGGTGGCATATGTACACCATGGAATACTATGCAGCCATAAAAAGGTGGCAACTTCACATCTTTTATGTTTACCTAGATGGAGCTAGAACATATTCTTCTTAGTAAAGTATCTCAAGAATGGGAAAAAAACATATCCAATGTACTCAATACTACTATGAAATCAATATATAATCACCTACACACTCATATGAACGACAAAACATAACTAGAGTCCAGAAAGTAGAAGGGAAGAGGAGAGAGAGGGGAGGGAAAGTGGGACATGGGAGGAGGGAGGGTATTTGGGGGACCTCACCTAATGTGCATGATGCAATAGTATATTTCAAAACTATTAAGAAATGAGTATAATTGTGATGGATGTGTTACTTAGTTCAATGTAAGTATTTTACATTGTATATCGAAGCAGTTCCCTGAACCCCATAAATGCCTCAATGTACAAAGTTATTACTTAATAAAAAATAATATTAAAAAAATAAGAGGGACTTTGCTTGACAAATGCAATTAGTATAACCTGGATCTTTGTACCCTCAATGAATCCCCAACAATAAGCTAAATAAATAATAACTAGAGAAAAAATTCACCAAAAAAAAATATTTGTTTTTGAGACAGAGTCTCACTTTGTCACCCTCAGTAGAGTGCCATGGCATCATGGCTCACAGCAACCTCAAACTCTTGGGCTCAAGCAATCCTCTTGCCTCAGCCTCCCAAGTAGCTGGGACTACAGGCATCTACCACAACACCAGGCTAATTTTAGAGATGAGGTCTCACTCTGGCTCAGGCTGATCTTGAACTCCTGAGCTCTGGCAATACACCTACCTCAGCTCCCAGAGTTTAATAGTGGTTTTGTTACTGGATGAAGAAGGTCTAGCTGCCTGTCACTGTCAGCCAATATGCAGAGACTGGGATAGGTCCACAGAAGACCTGCAATTCTGGAGAACAACGAGGGTAACCCCTCTAAGGCTAGTCTGTTCTTCCATTTCCAAAATCACAGTTTTATACATAAAGGTTACTTTAAATAATAATCAGCATGACTCAGTGACAATCTATTACAACATTTCTAATTCAAAAGTCAATTCTTAAATGAATCAGCCTAAACCATCCAAGATGGAAATTTTTAGTGTGGGGAAATAAATTTACAAAATAATAAGAATGAGAAACAGGAGGTGCAGGTCACTTAGGACCTAAAAGGACCAGACCAGTTGTGTCAGGTCTACCCCAGCCTGACAGACTCCATCTTATTCTCACTACATGTGCTTTCAGTTAATTAGAGGTGATGAGATTATAAGGAATTCTCTTCAAAGTATCAATAATTTTACATATGATAATACCTCCTTTTTTTTTGAGACAGAGCCTCAGGCTGTCGCCCTGGCTATTTTTTGGCTGTAGTTGTCATTGTTGTTTGGCAGGCCTAGGCTGAATTCAAACCCACCAGCTCTGATGTATGTGGCTGGCGCCTTAGCTGTTGAGCTATAGGCACTGAGCCAATATCTCCATTTTTAAAGCAAAAAATTCTTTAAAAATAATTCTAACTTATAATCAAATTTTGAATTAAAATTAGGATTTAAAAAAACCCAAAGGGAGAAAATGATATGCTAACAATTTTTTTTGAGACAGTCTCACTTTGTCGCCCTTGGTAGAGTGTAGCACCGTCATGGCTCACAGCAACCTCAGACTCCAGGGCTCAAGTGATACTCTTGCCTCAGACTCCGGAGTAGCTGGGACTATAGGCACCTGCCACAGTGCCTGGCTATTTTTTAGAGGCAGGATCTTGCTCTAGCTCAGGCTGGTCTCAAGCTTGTGAGTTTAGGCCATTCACCCACCTGGGGCCTCCCAGAGTGCTGGGATTACAGGCATGACGCACTGTACCTCGCCTAACATTTATTTTTAAGGTACAATTAATCAATACCTCTATACAGAATAGTGAGTAAACCAAAATACACCAGTTTCATGGGCAACTGAAAGTCAGTATATTTGAATCAAAATTGGAAACTCTCATCTATTCCGAAACCAATCTAAAAATCAAATCAAAGCTTTTTCTTAGCTTGGAGCCTGGAATTAGCTCTAGAACTGATGCAATCTGAAACCATAGCCAATTGTTTATTAGTCTTTGTCCCAAAGGGAGAGGCTTTGTTTCTAATTCCCCAGAAATGACACTGTTGAGATTGCCTTGAAACCACCTAAGGTAGCTGGCAGTAGAGACATTATATTCATTTTGAACTATCATTTTCCTTTCCAGCAGAAATAAAACTTGAATTCTCTTTCACAATATACAACTTATAATGAAGCCTTCCTTCACTAAAGGGTTTAACTAGTTTCTTTGCTGGGAGTCACAGCATCAACAGGAAGTTCATGCCTCAAGGGCTTACTTGTTGCAGAATGGAAAAAATGAAGCCCTGGACTTTCTCAAGGATGATTTAGAGAGGAGAGATCATTAAATTACTATAATCCACCCCCCTTATCTTTTTCACCAAGCTAATGAACAAAAGGACTGCACAAGCTGCACCCCACCCAGGAACATAAACGCTTCTTTGACAGCATTTGACTGGAAGTCAACTTGGGAGTTCTGATCAGGTTTTTAATCACACACTGGAGCTGGTGCCTTGTTTTAGAGATCAAAGTTTTAGGTATTAAACAGCTAAATATTGAGCACATTAAAAAAAAAAAAAAAAAGGAAAAAAGATCTCCCTCTTCATGAGGGAGATCTTCATGGTGACGGAATTCTTCTGTATCTTATTTCTGTGCTTCCATGAATCCACACATGTGATTAAAAGGACATAGAACGTACGTATACATATTCTGCCACTGTTACCAGAAGAGGGTCTGGCTGCCTGTTACTCTTAGCAAACATACAGGGATAGGTCCCCCAACTTCAATCAGAAGGCCAGCGATTCTGGAGAACAGTGAGAGTAGCCTCTCCAAGACTGTTGCGTTCTTCCATTTCCAAAACCACAGTTTAATACATAAAAGTTCAAAGCAAAGACCACAATAACCATTATTTTAAATAATTAGCATAACTTGGTGACCTATTACAACATTTCCAATTCAAAAATTAATCTCCTAAATCAATCAACCTGAACTACTCAAAATAGGCCTCTTGTGGGAGATAATTTACGAACCAGTAAGAATAAGAGGCAGGTGTTAAAGCCACCTAGGATCTAAACTGACCTGACCAGCTGTGTCATTTTGGCTGAGCCTCACTAAATCCATCTTATTCTCACTACGTGTGCTCTCATCATTGTCAATTTCCCAGTTTTGATAGTACATGTCAAGTAATATGAAACTGTTACAGGATGAGGAGGCCCAATGGAGAAAAAGAGCCACCAAACACCATGTTTACAAGAGGAAGGGCTTTATTCAGCCAGCAGACTGAGACACAGAAGAATTCAAAATGGCCATGCTCCCCAACTGGCTCAGTCTTGTTTTTATCCCCAGTCAAAAAATTCTGGCCCATGGGTACTTTTCTCATGGTCAGTCTGAATCAAGCTGGAGAAGCAAACTCTTTTACAGAATCACAGGTTTTCACAGAACAGAAGCAAGTGTCAGCCTCCAAGTCCCAGGAAGTTAAGTTTTACATATTCCTAAAAGCTGAGTCACCAGAGGGATGACCTCGCAGGTGTATCCTTGGGGTATCCTTGAAAAGACTTCTGTTCTTTTAGACCTTACTTTTTCTGGGTATCCTCTCTCAAAACTATTAGGGGGAAACTGGGTAGAAGGCACATATAATCTCTCTGTACTGTCTTTGCAACTTTCTGTGAACTTATTTCAAAATGAAATGTTTTTGCTGTGTACAGCGGCTCACGCCTGTATCCTAGCACTCTGGGAGGCCAAGGTGGGTGGATTGCCTAAGCTCAAGAGTTGGAGACCAGGCTGAGCAAGAGCAAGACCCCATCTCTAAAAATACCTGGGCGTTGTTGCTGGCGCCTGTAGTGCCAGCTACTAGGGAGGCTGAAGTAAGAGATCACTTGAGTCTAAGAGTTTGAGGTTGTTGTGAGCTATATCACCAGGGCACTCAATGGCCCCACAAAGTGAGACTCTGTCTCAAAAACAAAACAAAAAACTCAAAACAAAATGTTTCTAAAAGTGAACCTTTCATACATTAACATACTTTGAACCTTCTGCATTAGGACAAGTCATGAAGAATAAAACAGAGGGTAGTTTTCAAAGGGAAGGTTTTCAGCCCCAACCCAAGAGAAGACTGGAGACTGGGAATTCCCTCGCATCCTTGATGGGGATACCCTCTGCGACCGCCTGCGCCGCCCCCCCTTCCGGGCTGGTCCCTTCGCATCTTTCAGGGGACACGTCAAAGCCACCTCCTTTCAGGGGCCTTCCCTTATCCCCCCAAGTAAAGTAGATGGCTTTTGCTACTCTCCTTACGCTCCATGCCTTCCACAGCGACCTCACCAGGTGTAATGATTCGTTTACCTGGTTGTTACCAGGCTATCAGAATACAATGTAAACTCCAAGAGGCCGGCAAGACTCTGTCAAGACAGCTGCATCTCCAACAGCTAGCACAGCGCCCGCCAGTCAGCAGGGGCTCGAAAAGGATTCTGATTGAATAAATGCACCCCGCCCCCAGAACTCTTTCACTTGGCTGGGTGGTGGTCGCGTGGGCCCTCGCAGGGGCCGCTTGGTACCCCACGGTCTTGTCCCTTCAACTCAGGCCCCAATCCGTCGAGAGAGGGCGCCACTTTCTCTCTTCTAATTCCTCAGCCCAGAGAGGCTCCCGGGGCTAGCACTTGTAACCTGTAAGTCTCCTTTTCCTCACTAGCATCTTTCCCCCAGGCTGTTCCGTGGGCCGCCTACCCTGCATCTTCTCTAGGTCCAGGGACCTCCGCTCCTCCATTCCCGAGCAGCTGCTCCACCCAGGACCCTGCCCGTCACCAGAGGCGCCTCGCCCCTCAGGCCACACCCTTCACCCTCCGCGGAGGGAGAGAAGCTAGAGCCGAGCTTCTAGCGGGAGGACCCGGTGGGCGGAGAGCGAAGGCGTGTCCTCCTTGATCCCAGGCGTCTATTGGTCGGGGCGAGGGAGGGGCGGGACCCATAGGGGCGGGGCTGCAGCCTGGCTCTCCAGACCCCTGGCCCCTCCGCGCATTCCCGGCGGCTCTGGCTTAGGTGAGGCCTCCCAGGCAGTGCGACTCTGGTTCGGGCAGCATGTCTGAGAAGCGGCAGACAGAGGACGCCGGAACCCGGCGACTCCCCAACTCGTTCAATGGTGAGTTTACTCCCCCACGGGGTCTGGGGGGGTTTCACCGCCGCCCCTTAGCGGTCCCTGGAGGACCCAGCCTGCCGCGTGAGCTCCGCGTTCTGACGACCGGATTCCCGGCCGTTTTCCGCTGCTTTGGACCATGCGAGCTCTTCCCAAAGCCGCGGTCTTCTCACTCTTCAACTGAGAATAACGGACCCTGTTTTGTAGGCTGGGGACACGACGAGGGGTGGTAGGGTGCAAAGCCGTGCCCGGGGTGGCGATGCCAGTGGCCGGGCGTTTCCAACGCTCAGAGCTGTGGCGGGGCCTCACGCTGTCCAGGCTCCAGATGCCTGGCCTTGGGCCAGCGCTTATCTCGTTTCATACACGCGGACTTGAAAACGCAGAAGGAACTGGCAGGCAGCGGACGGGTGGAAAACACAGAAGGAACTGGCAGGCAGCGGACGGGTGGAGCCGGCACCTGCCCCCCGCCCCCGCCGAGTCTTCACCCCTTGCCCACGACCCTTAAGGTCCCCTCCTCCACCCTGGGGGGAGTCCCCCTTCTCCGGAACTGGAAAGAGCCCTGGATGCCCCACGCGCAGCTCCGGACCCATAGTAGGCCCATACATAGTAGGCCCTGTAGAGGAAAGAAAAAGTCTCTCTTGTGCTTTCTTCTCATATCTCTTGCTAGCCTCACTTTCTGCCCCATTTCCCCTTTCTGCTTTACTCTCTTTGTCTTAGAGAACTCTTCCTTCAGGGTTTTTGTCCCTCACTTGGAACTCTTTAAGTTCCCCTACTCACTCCCACCCTGCTAGGCCCTTTCCAGTCTTGAAGGTGAGACCGGCTACCACCTGGAACCTTTACTGGCTAACTCCCAGGGGAGGGGGTTCCAACAAAGAGAGGTGAGGGACCTCCCCAGAGTATTGCTTTATTCCTCTCAGGATCTCTTAGTGATCCAAAGGAATTAACAGTATTTCTAACGATGGAATTTCAGACAGGAAGACAAAGTGAAAGAAATTTAGGGGGCTGGGCAGACTTTCCCAGCACCCTACAAAGAACATTCATTGAAGTCATCTGTTCTGATTATTTGTAAAGACAGCCTTGTCCATCTGTTTTATATAAGTCTGATTTATCTGCTCCAGGGATCCCTATCTTTTAGTTCCTTCCCAGGAGCATGAAAAGAATTAATAAAAATCTTTATCTCTCCTTTTTCACAACTAAGCACCATGGAAAGTTATCTTCCCAAATGGGAGTGTAGACAACCAGAAATTGATGAGAATAATAGCAAAACAAATAAATAATTGAACACTAAATAGGCAGGGCTGTGTGCCAGATATTTTAGATACATTATTTTATTCATTTTTCACAACAGATGATGTGGTAGATACTGTTCCTATCCCTGCTTGGGGAAACTAGTGCTGAAAGAGGTTAAGTTACTTAAAGACACACAGTTTATAAGTGATGGAGCCATATTTTAAATAATCTCTGATCTAAAAGTTGAGGAGGAAAAAAATTGTATCACTTCCTTGGTAGTTGTGTAAGAGGATGGGTTACATGCGTTCCTCTGCACCCTGACCTCTTGGTAAGAAACTGCAGTGGGAAATGAGTTTGGAGAGTGCTCTGGAATAAACATGATCTTTGTACTTAATGTTTATTTAGTTTCTTACGTCACAGGTCACAGGCCACTTTTTATTTTATTTTATTTTTATTATTAAGTCATAGCTGTGTACATTAATGCGATCACAGGGCACCATACACTGGTTTTATAAACAGTTTGATACATTGTCATCACACTGGTTAACATAGCCTTCCTGGCATTTTCTAAGTTATTGTGTTAAGACATTTATATTCTACATTTACTAAGTTTTGCATGTACCCTTGTAAGATGCACCGCAGGTGTAATCCCACCAATCACTCTCCCTCTGCCCATCCTCCCCCCTCCCTCCCCTCCCTCTCCCCCTTCTCCCTATTCTTAGGTTATAACTGGGTTATAGCTTTCATATGAAAGCCATAAATTAGTTTCATAGTAGGGCTGAGTACATTGGATACTTTTTCTTCCATTCTTGAGATACTTTACTAAGAAGAATATGTTCCAGCTCC
>CAUYPK010076615.1:0-12926 GCA_963574355.1 Loris lydekkerianus
GCCAAGGAAGGGGAAGGGAGGGGGGAGGTTTTGGTGGAGGGAGGGTAATGGGTGGGGCCACATCTATGGTGCATCTTAGAATGGGTACAGGCGATTGCACTAATGTACACAGCTATGATTTAACAATAAAAAAAAAGAAAAGGAAAGAAAGAAAAACTTGGTCTGTAAGGTTATACAGAGTAAATATATGTATAAAGCTTTGCAGGCCATACAATCTCTGTCATAACCAACTACTCCACTCTATTGTAGTGTGAAAGCAATCATAAATAATACATAAAGGAATGAGTTGTCTTTGTTCCATTAAAACTTTATTTACAAAAAGAGACAGTACGCTGAATTTGGCCTACAGGTTACAGTTAGTCAACTTGTGCTTTAAAATTTCTATTATTTTTCACATTTAGGTCTATGGTACATTATCTCAATTTGATTTTTGTGCATGATTTAAATAGGAGATCAAGGTCCATTTTCTTCCATATGATTATTCAGTTATTCTGACAACATGTATCAAAAAGATTTTTCTTTCTACCACTTAACTACAGTGAATCTTAGATATGAATCGAATGTATCTATGTATGTAGGCCTATTCTAGACTCTTTAATGTAACATTGGTCTTTTTGTCAATTCTTTCATCAATACCACACTGACTTACTACTCACTATAGGTTTATAGTTAGTCTTTTTTATTTTTTTTTTTTCAAGACAGGGTTTTACTCAGTCACCCTCGGTAGAGTGCCTTAGTGTCACAGCTTACAACAACCTCAAACTCTTGGGCTTAAACAATTCTCTTGCCTCAACCTCCCAAGTAGCTGGGACTACAGGCACCCGCCACAACACCCCACTATTTTTTGTTGTTGTTGTTGCAAATATCATTGTTGTTTAGCACGCCAGGCCAGGTTCAAAACCATCTTCCTCTGTGTATGTGGCTGGCGCCCTAACCACTGAACAATGGGTGCCGAGCCATATGGTTAGTCTTGAAGTCTAGTAGTATAAGTCCTCCAACTTCATTTTTTTCTCCTTCAAGATTGCATTGAGTATTCAATACTTTTGCAGTTCAATACTAATTTTATAATCAGTTTTTTATAATCACATACACACCTATAGGGATTTGATTGGGAATATACTTATACTCTATAGATCGATTTTGTGAGAACTGACATTGTAATACTATCATGCCTTTCAATCAATCCATAAACGTGCTATGTTTTCCCATTACTTAAACCTTTTTCAGTGTCTCTAAGAATTGTGTTCTTGTTTTGTGTATAATGGTTTGTCACATCTCTCATTAAATTTATCCCTAAGTACTTGATGCTGCTTCTTGCTATTTCACATGGCATTTTTTGCAAAACTTCTTATTAGTTTATAGAACTATATCTTGATAGATTTACTAATTAAATATAATTGTTTTTGAAATTGTGCTTATCCCTCAAATTCAAAAGTCGTAAAAGACAAAAAAGAAGACCACTGAAATAGTACAGAGAGATACTACAAGCACAAACTAAAATGATGGGTATGAAAGATATTTAAGAAACAGAAGCATTTAAAATATGGAATCCAGGTTCCGCGCCTATAGCTCAGTGGCTAGGGTACCAGCCACATACATGGGAGCTGGCGGGTTCAAAACCAGCCCAAACCTGCCAAACAATGATGACAACTACAACCAAAAAATAGCCAGGCATTGTGGTGGGTGCCTGTAGTCTCAGCTACTTGGTAGGCTGAAGCAAGAGAATCGCTTAAGCCCAAGAGTTTGAGGTTGCTGTGAGGTGTGATGCCACAGCACTCTACCAAGAGCAACAAAGTAAAACTGTTTAAAAAAAAAAAAAACGAAGAAGAAGAGAAAAAGAAAAGAAAGAAAATAATATAAAATATGGAATCCATGGAAATTAAAGTTTTTATGATAATACAAATGGAAGAGTAGAAAGAGTTTGACAGGTTTCTGTCTTGGGTAAATAAATGTTTAATTTTGCGGTTTACCAAGATAGGAAACACAAAGAGAAGAAAATGCTTTGGATTTAAAAAGAGAGACAAAGGGGTTAGATGTCTTTGAGTTGGCTATAAGATGTCCAAGAGAAAATTTCCTTTAACAAATTAACTTCAACTATTGGAATTTTAGAATATAGGTCATAGCTGAAGCCAAAGGAGAAATAGACAAGAACGTAAGAATAATATGTAAAGTGAAAAAAGAGCTAAAGATTTTTGTACTGGAAAATGCCAATATTAAAAGAGCAGTGAAAAGAGAAAAGCCAACAAAAGAGAACAAAAAGAAATGGTCAAGAGAGAAAAACTAAGAAAGGGTAATCACAGAAACCAATGAAAGACTCCCATTAGCTACAGCATGTGCAGCAATGTCAAATGCTATAAAATGGTCAAGTGGTAAAGGGACTGAAACTGAAATTACCAAGTGAGATGTCATTAATTACTTTTTTCAGAGATATTTGAGCAACATGATGGGAATGGAAAACAGATTGACGTGGGTTAAGTTGGAGGTTGGGAAATTATAGACAACTGTGCAAAATATTACTCATAAAGTCTTTCTTGTGAAGACAGGGAGAGAAGGCTCTAGACAAAGGGTAACATATTCATAGAAGGGTATTCTAAAAGGGGACTATTTGATCATATTAATACAGATTAAGAAGGAATAATTAATGCAGCAATGTCGTGCAGTAGATGGGAGAGGGGATCTTATGCATAAAATCCACTTGAATTAAACTAAACTTCCTTACATTAGAATAAAAAGATCCAATGCTTGGATGTTAGAGGACAGAAGTTTGATATAAATTTATAGTCACTAGTTTATCTTCTCCCCCATCTAATCTTCTATGTCTACTATCTAACATATTTGAATTACTACTTTTTTTTTGGGGGGGGGGGGAGATAGATTCTCACTTTGTCATCCTTAGTAGAGTGCTATGGTGTTATAGCTCACAGCAACCTCACACTCCTGGGCTTAAGCGATTCTCTTGCCTCAGCCTCCCGAGTAGCTGGGACTACAGGGGCCCCACACACAATGCCCGGCTATTTTTAGAGACAGTGTCTTCTTCTGGCTGAGGCTGCTCTCGAACCTATGAGCTCAGGCAATCCACACACCTCAGCCTCCCAAGTGCTGGGATTACAGGCATAAGCCACCACACCGGCCTTGAATTACTTCTAAAGTTTTCCTCAAATAGTTGAGAAAGTTTTCACATATAACATAGTGCTATATGTACCTTGCAAGCCCTTAGAAAGGATTCATCCTATGGTGACATACCTTTAATTATGTGCGTAAAAATCAAGCTACAGATTTAAGCAATATGTGATGGTCTTTGTGAAGGTAAAGAACAGGCACTTAACTCTGTCGCTTACTACATAACCTACCTTCCACTTTCCCCTCTCTACCCCCTCCAAATACAATCCCAAATAGAAGTATAGCAATGCATATTCTGAAGTTTTTATTACAAGCAATTGGTTAAAGGGGGAAGCAAACTTTAAGAAAGTAGTGTCAATTATTTGCATTTAATACACGGACTATCAACCAAGAATAGATTTTAGTGGAATATGACAAGAGTTAACAATATCAATGAGGAAGGATAGTAAAAGAAAAATCTGATAAGTACAGGTTTATGACTAATCAAAGGAAAAGGTGGGCCAGGAGTGCTGGCTTACATCTGTAATCTTAGCACTCTTGAGAAGCTGAGGCACGTGGATTGCTTGAGCTCAGGAGTTCAACACCAGCCTAAGCAAGAGCGAGACCCCATCTCTACTAAAAACTAGGCTGGGCACGGTGGCTCACACCTGTAATCCTAGCACTTGAGAGACAGAGGCAGATCATCTGAGTCAAGACCAGCCCGGAGACAGAGTGACACTTCATCTCTAAAAATAGCCAGGCATTGTGGCAGGCCTCTGTAGTCAGTTATTTGGGAGGCTGACACAAAAGGATCACTTGAGCCGAAGAGTTTGAGGTTGCTGTGAGCTATGATGCCACAGACACCATGGATGCCATGGCACTCTACCAAGGGCAACAAAGTGAGACTCTGTCTCTAAATAACTACATAAATAAATAAGAGAAAAACTAGCCAGGTGTGGTGGCAGGTGCCTATAGTCCCAGCTACTCAGGATGCTGAGGCAAGAAGATCACTTGAGCCCCAGAGTTTGAGGTTGCTGTGAGCTATGACACTATGGCACTCTATCTAGGGTGACAGTGAAACTGTCTCAGCAGGGGGGGAAAAGGAAACCTTGGAGGCAATAAATTGAAATTGACACATTTATATAATTATAACAGAAAATGAGCAGTCAAGATAATTTTTGAGATTCTACCTCAATATGTACGTAATAGTAAGGCATCATTTAAAAACTCAGATTCATTCTCTGAGCTGATCTCTATGGACAAGTAAGTGAATATTTCTAAACATTTCCTTTTGCATTTATTACAACATGCAAAATACATAAGGTGATGAGTGGGAAGTTAATAAAAAGATGAGAGCCTGAGTTTCTAAATTAATTCATTAGTCTAATATTCAAGGAATATATTTTCCTTTCAATGCACACACATAATTCATATTAGCATTAGTGGGAGGAAGTTACACTTGCCTAGGAAGAACACAGCAATCAACATGCAAAAGTCTAAAAGAACACTTTGTGAAGGATTTGCTATTTCACTCCTTATTGCAAAAGGCATGTGGGCGTGATACTGATACAGGATTCTCCCTCCCCCCTGCATTCAAGGTTGGACAAGGGATCCCAGTTTTCCTAGACTTGGGCAAGTTCATGAAGGGAACACCCTGACCTTTTGCCCTGAGCTAGCTAGAGGGACTGCATTTGTTCTTTTGTCAATAACACTCATTAACGATGAAAATAGATTTCTATTTGCCAAGTCCTGGCCAAGTGTAATTCTCAAGACCTAATATCCCTAGATAAAGAGCCCAACCCAACTGGGAGTAGAGACTCCCCAGTTAGTTTAGTTCTTTTTCCCCTTCCAGAAAGCTCTGGTGCTTTTTACTTCTTACATATTCCTTTCTAACTTCTAATAAAAAATCTTATCTTACCACTGATCTGTGATCCAGTTCATTCTTCAAATCCCTGAGACCAAGGACCAACTGAAGAGCAAAATTCTGGTATCAATACCAAACGGAAACATTTGAGCTTCCAAATGTTTCTTAATAGCTGCATGTTTTATACTGTAGGTAAACTATATAGAATATTTACTGCATGTTAGCCATAAAAAGAAAAAGCAACGGAGTTTTGTTAAAGACCAATCACGTGCCATGAACTGTGCTAAGTCCCTGTCACATAGACTTGCCACCACAAAAAATGCTGAAGTCATCCCAAAACTCAGCGGCTTAAAACAATAATCAAATATTTACTCTCATGAGTCTGTGGGTCAGTTAGGTATTGAGATTTGCCGGGCACAGTGGCTCACACCTATAATCCTAGTACTTGGGAGGCCCAGGCAAGTGGATTGCCTAAGCTTGCAGGTTTGAGACCAGCCTGGGCCAGAGCCAGACCTCGTCTCTAAAAATAGCTGGGTATTGTGGCAGACCCCTGTAGATCCAGCTAGTTGGGAGGCTGAGGCAAGAAAATAGCATGAGCCCAGAGTTTGAGGTTGCTGTGAACCATGACTCCATAGCACTCTACCAAGGGTGACCAGGTGAGAGTCTGTCTCAAAAAAAGATATTGAGACTAGGCACAGCTGTGCAGTTTTTCTCATCTCAAGCTAGTCTTATTCATGGATGTAGAGCAATGTTTTTCAATCTTTTCTTATCTCATGGCACACTTGAACCTATAGTTACGCTTCCACCTCACACTTAAAATTATGTTGATCAAAAAAGAAGAGTGAGGCTCGGCTCCTGTAGCTCAGCAGCTACGGCGCCAGCCACGTACACCCGGGCTGAAGGGATGGAACACACCTGCCAAACAACTACAACAACAACAACAACAATAAAACAGCCAGGCAGGGCAGCGCCTGTGGCTCAAAGGAGTAGGGCGCCGACCACATATGCTGGAGGTGGCGGGTTCAAACCTAGCCCCAGCCAAACACTGCAAAAATAATAATAATAATAACAACAAAAATAGCCAGGCATCGTGGATGGCGCCTGTAGTCCCAGCTACTTGAGAGGCTGAGGTAAGAGAATCGCTTAAGCCCAAGAGTTTGAGGTTGCTGTGAGCTGTGACGCTACAGCACTCTACCGAGGACAACATAGTGAGACTGTCTTAAAAAAAAAAAGGAAAGAAAGAGTGAAAAAAAGAATATACTTACTGTGCTTTGAACTTCTTTTGAAAATTTGGTTAGGACGGCGCCTGTGGCTCAAGAGTGGGACTCCAGCCCCACATACGGAGAGTGGCGGATTCAAACCCAGCCCTGGCCAAACTGCAACAAAAAACTAGCCAGGTGTTGTGGTGGGCACCTGTAATCCCCACTACTAGGGAGGCTGAGGCAAGAGAATCGCCTAAGCCCAGGAGCTGGAGGTTGTGAGGGCGACAAAGTGAGACTCTGTCTCAAAAAAAAAAAAAAAAAAAAAATTTGGTTAAAGATTTTTTTTCCAGAGACCGAGTCTCACTTTGTTGCCCTGGGTAGAGTGCTCTTATGTCACAGCTCACAGCAACCTCAAATTCTTGGGCTTAGTTGACTCTCTTGCCTCAACCTCCCTAAGCTACAGGTGCCTTCCACAACACCTGGCTTTTTTTTTTTTTTTTTTTTTTTTTTTTAATATACGGTCTCACTCTGGCTCAGGCTGGTCTCTAACCTATGAGCTCAGGCAATCCACCTGCCTCAGCTTCCCAGAGTGCTAGGATTACAGGCATGAGCCATGATGCCCAGCTTGGTTAATGATCTTTAAAAATCTTCGAAGCACACTGAAGATCCTCTCAAGTATGCCTCAGCACACCAGCTGAAAATCACTGATTTAGATAGACTGTAGCTAGGCTGGCCCCAGGTAAGGTGGTTTTTTATCTGTCTCAATGTCTCTTACCCTTCTTCTCCAGGAACTAACAGGGTAGGCCCGGAATACTAGTTTCATGTTGACAGTAAAGGAACAAGAGAGCAAGCTGAATGGTTGGTTATAAAAGTTTGACATATTTTGGTCACATTATGTCTTTACAACATAACATTAATAAAAGCAAGACATATGGCTAAACTTAAAGGCAAAGGATGGGGAAATCAACTCAGCATCTTTAGCAGGAGCAAAGGCAAAGTCACCACACAAAGGAGATAGATAAAGAATTGGTAAAGAATTCCAATTGGTAAAGAAGGGGTAAAGAATTGGTCCATTCATAGTCTGAAATGTACATTTATCTTATTTAATCAAACACATTCCCACAGAATAGTAGTGTTATCATCATATTACAAGTAGGAAACTAGATCATAAAGAGATTAAATGACTTTCCCAAGTCAGAGTTAATACCCCACATAGTTGCAGAGCTAATGGCAAAGTTCATGGTTTTTGTTGTTCAAATATGCAATTTCCCATAGGTATAGTTTAAAATCTTACAACTGAGATGAGATCTGCTGATTAATACAGAAATAATAATGGCAGATCAAATAGCTGGGCGTTATGACAGGCGCCTGTAGTCCCAGCTACTTGGGAGGCTGAGGCAAAAGAATCACCTAAGGCCAAAAGTTGGTGGTTGCTGTTAGCTGTGACACCACGGCATGCTCGAGAGAGGGCGACAAAAAAAAAATAAAATAAAAATAATGGCAGATGGGGCGGCACCTGTAGCTCAAAAAAGCAGGGCACAGGCCCCTTATGCCAAAGGTGGCAGGTTCAAAACCAGCACCAGCCAAAAACTGCAAAAAGAAAACAATGGCACGTGAGCAATAAACCCATACATATAACTGTAAACATATGGAGTCATTGGTTACTAAAAACAGCCACTTGAATGAATCATTACAATAAAATTTAAATTATCCTTTAGTTTTAAATTACTCATAAATGTAATACCTCTGTCAGAAGTTTGTAACAACATGACTTTGTCTTTTTTTTTTTTTTTTTTGAGACAAAGCCTCAAGCTGTCGCCCTGGGTAGAGTGCAGTAACATCACAGCTCACAGCAACCTCCATCTCCTGGGTTCAAGCCATTTTCTTGCCACAGCCTCCCAAGTAGCTGGGACTACAGGCACCCGCCACAATGCCTGGCTGTTTTTTGGTTGCAGCCATCATTGTTGTTTGGCGATCCTGGGCTGGATTCGAACCCGCCAGCTCAGGTGTATGTGGCTGGTGCCTTAGCCACTTGAGCCACAGGCACCGAGCCAATTTTGTCTTTCTAAACCTCTTATTATTATCAATTATGAAGAAACCCCATAATCTTTTTTTTCTCTCTTTCTGATTCTAGGCTGGAGAACAGTGAGGATACAGGTTGTGAAAGTAGACATACCATGATTGTACACAGGTACACACATCATTTTAGAAGAGGAACAAGTGGAAGGGAACACATTATGATGTGACCTCAGTTTTTTTCAATAAAGTATATGAGTGATAATATTATCATTTACTCAGAGATAAATAAAAAAAGATATTCAAAAGGCAGGAGATCCTGGCTCACGCACATAATCCCAGCGTTCTGGGAAATGAAGTGGATCCCTTGAGTTCAGGAGTTTGATACCAGCCTGTGCAAAAGTGAGGCCCCCATCTCAACTAAAAATAGAAAAAGTAGCCAGGCATTGCGGCAGGTGCCTGTAGTCCCAGCTACTGGGGAGGCTGAGGCAGGAGGATCACTTGAACCCAAGAGTTTGAGGTTGTTGTGAGCTACAATGATGCCAAGGCACCCCAGCCTGGGCAACAGTGTGCAACTCTCTGTCTTTTTTTTAAAAAAAAAAAAAAAGGCCAGCTCAAGCAGCAAAGGCGCCAGCCATATACACCTGAGCTGGTGGGTTTGAATCCAGCTCAGGATCACCAAACAACAATGATGGCTGTGACCAAAAAATAGCCAAGCATTGTGGCAGGCGCCTGTAGTCCCAGCTACTTGGGAGGTGGAGGCAGGAGAATGGCTTGAGCCCAGGAGTTGGAGGTTGCTATGAGCTGTGATGCCATGACACTCCACCCAGGGCGACAGCTTGAGGCTCAGTCTCCAAAAAAAAAAAAAAAAAAAGGCCAGGAACCGTGGCTAACCCCTGTAATCCTACCAGTTTGGGAGGTTGAAGTGGGTGGATTGCTTGAGCTCACAAATTTGAGACCAGCCTGAGCAAGACCCCATCTCTAAAAACAGCCAAGCGGTGTGTTGGGCACCTTTGGTTCCAACTATTTGGGAAAGTGAGGCTAGAGGATCGCTTGAGCCCAAGAGTTTGAGGTTGCTGTGAGCTATGATGCCACGCACTCTACCCAGGATGACAAAGTGAGACAGTCTCAAAAAAAAAAAAAAGTAAAGAAAAAATTCAAGTCTCCTCTGTCTTTAAAATAAATAGTAGCATATTTTTTTCTTACCATCCCCTCAAGTTACTATTGTCTTTGTTTTTCCACCCAGTGCCCATCTGCATTTGCTGCTGCCATTTCCTGACAACACATTCCCTCACCTTAATGGCTAGCTTTCTTCCTCATTGTTCTGCTGAGACTTACACTGTGCAGTGTTACCTTTCACCTCCCAATCACCAATTTTTATCACTTTGATTCTTTTTGCCCTCTATCGAGTACAGGCTATTTGCCTACTATTCTACCACCTGAAATTCTATTTTTAGAAGAAGTATTACATGAAGAAGTTAAATTGTGGGCACTGGAGCCTTTCATTTCAGGGTACTGTGAACCTGCGTAAGTCAGTGAACCTATTCATACCTCAGCTTCTGTAATCTGTAAAATGGGGGGAATTACAGTACCATAGTACCCAAATCATAACAATCATGAGGATTTAATGAGGTAATATGTGGCAAGTAGTTTGAAAAGAGCCCGACATATAGTATTTAATAAATCCTTTCTTCTTTGATGATGCTACATTGCCCTTCCTTGTTCTTCATTTCTGAAGTTATGACTTTAATTCCTCTCAATCCCTATTTCTTTGTGTTTCTCCAGTTTATTTTTATGCCTGTCTTCTATAATCCTTTGTAAATCTTACTCAACATCATGATTATAACTATTACGCTGATGCCCTAAAACTTTCAAATCTACTTCTGCTCTAACTACATTCCAAACACTGCTCCTTATTTCAATTTAACACAATTTTCTCGTATTCAATTTTCTGACAAACAACAAAACTACTCAGTGGTCTCATCATCTAATCTCCTTATGTACCGTAAGATCACACTTTCCATGCCTTAGCCTTCTTTTTGCTATGCTAAGTAAATCCAATCCCTTTAACCTTTCCTTGTAGAGCTTATTTTCATTCCTTTGAAATTTTTTATGATACTTTTTGTACCCTACATTATCTCCATATTCTTTTTACAGTGTGAAAAATTCACACTTCATAATACTGCAAAAATGTTTTGACTAATAGGATACAATGGAAGTATGTTCTAACTTTGGGTGTTAATCCCCTACTAGGTTCTATTATTTGACTGTGGAAAAGAATAGGCCTTTCCTGTTCTGTTTCTGCGCAACTCTAGCTGTGTCTGTTATAAAGATAAAAAGGTAAAATAGGCAAAATTAATATATTTTGAATAATATTATCTTTTTCCTTTTTTTGGAAACAGAGTCTCACTTTGTCACCCTGGGTAGAGCGCTGTCGCATCATAGCTCACAGCAACCTCAAACTCCAGGGTTCAAGTGATCTTTTGGCCTCAGCCTCACAGGCAGCTGGGACTACAGGCACCTGCCAAAACACCTGGCTACTTTTAGAGACAGGGTCTTGCTCTTGACTCAGGATGGCTTCCAACACCTAAGCTCAAGTAATCCACCAGCCTTGGCTTCCCAGAGTGGTAGAATTACAGGTGTGAGCCACAGTGCTGACTGAATAGTATTATCTTAACATCAGTCAAAGTTGTGTGGTTTAGGCAATGCAATTTACTTTTTTTGACAAAGGATCTTACTTCATTGCCCCAGGATAGGTTACCATGATGTCAGCCTAGCTCAAAGCAACTTCAAACTCCTGGATTCCAGTGATCCTCTTGCTTCAGCCTCCTGGAACTATAGGCTCTGGCCACAATGCCCAGCTAAATTGTCCACTTCTTTAGGTAGAGATGTGGTCTTGTTCTTGCTCACGCTGATGTCAAACTCCTGATCTCAAGGGATTCTCTCACCTCAGTGGCCCAGAGTGCTAGGATTACAGGCATGAGCCACCATGGTGTGCCCAGCCTACAATTTGCCATTATTATTAATTCACATTATAAACAATAGAAAGCGACCTCAACAAAATAGAATCTAGGTTTATTCCATAACCCAAAAGATCTGCTACAGGAGCTCCTGTGGGGATATGGCAAAGATCATTCTATAGTAGAAAAATCAAATTTAAGAAGCATAATGATTATAGGAATAAGTTAAAAAGAATCTAGTTTCTTATTTTTGAAGAAAAAGTTATCAACCACGGGCAACTCTGAAAAAATTAGGTATGTAAACTGTAGTGATTTATAAAATAGCTATGGACATGGATGTGAATTCTCAACCTTCCGGCACAAAATTTCCCTAAAAGAGTCACCTTTAACCCATTCCACTGAACAAAACTCTGGCCATTCACAATTTCTACTCATCCATCTTTTCCATTAGTGCTTCTAAGAACTTCAGAAACTGGAGATTAAAGATGGCGGCCGAGTAACAGCTTCCCTGCAACTGGGGAGGGCAAGTCTGGGGCGACAAGACTCCATGCATCTCTGGCCAGTGGGATCTGCCTATAATGATCCCTTTGAGGATACAGGGAGCCAGCAAGGGAATTCTGGACCCCAGAAGGAGGATAAAAACAGTGGAAAACTGGCAAGTGATTGTGTGTGTTCGATCAACATAATCACTCCAGCAACAGTGAGTACAAGCAGCAGTGAGACTGCAAACTGGAAAGGCCTTACCTGTAAACTGTTTTGGTGTTCTTGGACTTGGAGCTCAGTTGAGCTACCTTGGGGAGAGCTTGAGCAGGAGTGTGGAGAACTTTGGGCATTCATTCTCTGGGGACCCAGACTGAGCCACTGAGCTGGACGCAGGAAGCCATTGTGAAAAACTGCCAAGGCAAGTTCCGCCCTGACTAAGCAGCCTAAAGGCGGGGTCTGAGCTTCCTTACAGCCTTAATCCTTAGGGGCAGAGTGAGGCGGTTTTGGCAGACTGGAGCCTTGAGCTGTTGCCTTTGGTAGAATGCCAGTGATGTCACAGCTCATAGCAACCTCAAACTACTGGGCTTGGCATCGGCACAGAACTCCAAAAGAGCTATGCAGCGACACCCGACCGGTGATCCGCACCCACCAGGCCTCCGTATTCCCTGACAAGGAACTGCGGGAGCCACGCAACCCTGAGTCCTCCCTCCTGTGTTCTCCCAGCCTCCACACTACCCCGTTTATGGGGCCAGGGACTCTGGTAACTGCGTGCCCTCTGGAGCCCTCCCTGCCTCTGCGCAGAGCTCTTCCCCTGGCCAGAGACTGCCGGAGCCTTGGGCTCTCTGTGCCAAAGTCACTGGGAACCAGGCACTCTCAGAACCGAGCGCACGAACCCCAGCGCTGTTGCTGGATCTGGGTGTGTCACACACTGGAGCTGCTTCCACAACCAGAACTCTGTAACTGGAGAAGGCCCAGAGGAACTAGACAGGGTCACTCCCTACAAAGATACAGCAACAATAGAGTGAACCAGCTGGGGTCTAATCTTGGAGAGACACCTCCCCAACTCTGAGGATAGCCAGAGGCAATGGTGAAAAACAATCATGAGGCAAAAATGAACAGAAAAACTCTGGCAATATGAACAATCAGAGTAGATCAACTCAACCAAGGATCAATGGGGCAGAAACAGCACAAGACCCCATGCACAAACAAATAGCTGAGATGTCAGAAATTGAATTCAGGATCTGGATAGCAAATAAGATCAAATTAGAATTCCAAAAGTTATCTCAAGAATTCAACAGATTC
>CAUYPK010076617.1:0-14864 GCA_963574355.1 Loris lydekkerianus
GAACACAGTAAGTAAAGCAAGCAAACAGCCCTCAGAATGGGAGAAGATATTTGCAGGTTATGTCTCCGACAAGGGTTTAATAACCAGAATCCACAGAGAACTCCAAAAAAAGAACAAGGGATCCCATCGCAGGCTGGGCAAGGGATTTGAAGAGAAATTTCTCTGAAGAAGACAGGCACACAGCCTTCAGACGTATGAAAAAAATGTTCATCATCTTTAATCATCAGTTGAATGCAAATCAAAACTATTTTGAGATATCATCTAACTCCGATGAGACTGGCCTATATCACAAAATCCCAAGACCAGAGATGCTGGCGAAGATGTGGAGAAAAGAGAACAGTTTTGTACTGCTGGTGGGAATGCAAATTAATACATTCCTTTTGGAGGGATATATGGAGAACACTTAGAGTTCTAAAAATATATCTGCCATTCAATCCTGTAATTCCTGTACTAGGCATCTACCTAGAAGACCAAAAATCACATCATAACAAAGATATTTGTACCAGAATGTTTATTGCAGCCCTATTCACATTTGCTAAGTCATGGAAAAAGCCCAAGTGTCCATCGATTCACGAATGGATTAATAAATTGTGGTATATGTACACCATGGAATATTATTTAGCCTGAAAGAAAGAAGGAGACTTTACCTCTTTCATGTTTACATGGATGGAGCTGGAACATATTCTTCTTAGTAAAGTATCTCAAGAATGTAAGAAAAAAGTATCCAATGTACTCAGCCCTACTATGAAACTAATTTAGGTCTTTCACATGAAAGCTATGACACAGTTACAACCTAAGAATAAGGGGAAGGAGGAAAGGGAAGGGAGGGAGGGACGAGGTGGGTGGAGGTAGGGTAATTGGTGGGATTACACATCTGGTGCATCTTACAAGGGTATATGTGAAACTTGGTAGATGTGGAATGCAGATGTCTTGGCACAATAACTGGGAGAATGCCAGGAAGGCTGTGTGGACCAGTGTGATGAAAACGTGTCAAATGGTCTATGAAGCTAGTGTATGATGCCCCATGATCATATCAATGTACACAGCTATGATTTAATAAAAAAAAAAAAAAAAGAAAGAAAAGAAAGCTGCGAGTGAGGCCTCAGCAGACATTATATCTACTGGCACCTTGATCTTGGATTTCCCAGCCTCCGGAATTGTGGGAAATACACTTTCATTCTTTGCAAATTACCTGGTCTTTGGTATTTTCTTATAGCAGCATGAACATACTAAGACTATTTTGTAGTCTCAATTACTGAGTCATTTCTCTAAGTATTTTTAATTATGTGGTATTGCTTAGAGATTTTTCTTTTAAGAACTTATATGCATTGATTATTTTGAGATTATACATTAATTAAAGCTAAGTGGTTCTTTTGTTCAGATTAATATTATGTATTTATTCAAAAACATTTGCATAATACCTTGATGAATTCCTCTGGCATGGATAATCATTTCAGATGATAGTGTATGAATGGATTAACGAGGTCACTCCACAGACTCATAATAGTATAGTTTAGTGTTTATAAGCTAGCAAACATTGATACCTAAGCTCTTCATTCTCTCTCTATTTTTTATTATATGGACAACACGAATTCATCCACATTTGGCAACTCAGTTAATAGGTATGTGCACTTTTAATACCCAATTACATAGAGAGGATGGGAGATAAGAATATTTTCTGTTTTTTTTTTTAATATGAAAATATTAAATGTTTATGTAATAAAAAGACACTGGTTAAAACCATTTTATTTTTATAGGTTCCATATATTAGTGAGTTTTGACTTTTTCCCCTCTTTTTCTTCTTTTGTTCACCTACGACCTTGACACAGACAAATTAGAGGGTTGGTAAACAAACAGAAACAGATTGTCAGATTTTTAGGACCCTTGGAGACAGGTTGCAAAGCCCTCTGATTTTTCCAAGGTCACACAGTGAGTTAGAGTGTCAGGACACAGTTTCTCTGGACTCCAAGGTATTTCATTGGAGATATATATATATATATATATATATATATATATATATATATAGTCTTTCAGGTATATTTAACAATGTGCAAATGAGGTGAGCATGGCTTAATTTATGCAAGCAACCCCTATCATGTGCCAGGAACTGTGTTATGGCCTTGGAAAACAGTTGTGAGCATGATAGAACTTGGGGTTAAAGGTAAGACATTAAGACACCAAACATTACTATACAGCAATAGGAACCTATTAAAGTATCAGAAGCAAAGGTCTGACAGAGTTAGAGTTACATGTCATAGGATTTCTGCTACCTACCTGCACAATGGAACAGACAAACGGCTAAGAGGACAGAGTATGACAAAAGATGAACCAGAGTTAGGATGTTGGAGATGGAAAAGTGTTTGAGAAATACTATGTATCTATAAGGGTGAAACCACAGTTTGGTGTTTACTTGGAGATGGGGGAATTAAGAAAGGAGTTAAAGGTTCTTAACTGAACAGCAGCTTTGTTGATGGTGTCCATTTTCACTGTGGGGAAAAAGAATATTCCATTCTGGTGGTATATTCAGAGAGAGATGTCCAATTAGCAGTAGGATGTTATAATTTTTGCATAAGCTGTGGAATCATTAAAATATGGGTAGTTAATGAAGCCAGAATAGTGGGCATATTCACCAATGGATTAACTATAGAATACAAAGGAAAAGAGGCACAGGAAATACTAAATAAGGGATAGGAAATGAACACAAAGGAAGAGAATCCAGCAGAGGAGGCTGGGTACTTGTTATACATTAAGAGGGAAAAATCTAAATAGTCAGTTCATGAAAGAGACAACAATCAACAGTGTTAAATAATTTCAGAGGATAAGTAGGATAAGAAGAATAAGGGCTGAAGAGAGGCCCCCTGAGTATTTGGCAGAAAGAGGTTATTTTTGACTGAGGAGTGAGAAGTTTCTGTAACATGAAAGGATCTGGATTATGGTGGGTTGAAAAATAAATGGCTAAGACAGACCAATTTTTAAAGTACTTCCTCCTTGAAGAGTAGTGGAGAAATAAGGCTGTAAGTGAGCCTCAGAATGTGTTTTAATTATTTAGAATGATATTTAGATAAATGGATGAAGATAAGAGTAGAGAGTTAACCAAGCAAAGTCCTAGGAAGAGCAGGTAGAGATTTCAAATGCACAGATGAAATGATTAGCCTTCAAGAGAGAGCAATTTTTTTTTTTTTTCTGAAATAAGAGAGAAGGATGAGAAGATACGTGCTGATGGGGGCCATCTTATAGGTGCTATGTTACTATGTCAACATTAAAAAAAGAAACAATTTCTATTTTCTTCTAGGATTTGGGACTAGCAGGTATTGATAATGGGTCAAAATTTGCCCAAAAGATTTCCTGTGGAAAGCACAGTGCCACATGTATAATCTTCCCAGTCTGTTCCCTACATGTAATTTCACATACCAACTGACATAAATTCTGCAAAAGAAACCTGGAAGTTTGTCCCAGCCAGCAATAAGTGACAGACCTATTATTAAGAAATTCTTCTAATGGGTTTGATAATAAACATATTAGAAATATTTATAAATGCAAGGCCAAGGTATACATCTAATCTCATCTTGCTCTGCAGAGTTTTATGCTTAAGACTATGTTGAAGGTGGACCTTCTCTTCCCTAAACCTTTTTAATTCAGAGTTTTTAATCCACAAAATGAGGAAAATATTAATAGTATAAACCTTACAGAGAAACTGTGAAGGTCAAATTAGAAAATATACGAAAAAGTCTAATAAGTACACTTCAGTCACAAGAAAATGAAACCCTAAACTAACTGCCTTAAATTTAAAAGGAAATATACAGTTCAGGGATGAGGCTATCTCATGAAACTCAAAAGTAGGAAATATGTTAGGTAATCAACTAGACCCAAGGACTTCAACATCACCAGGATTCTTTCCTTGTCTCGGGACTCTGATTGCCTCTCCACAACTTTCATTTTATTCTTCCCATTTTTCTGTAAAATTTCTCCTTCCATTTTCTTGTCCTTGGACAGCAAAATGTTCACCAGTGATTCCAGATAATTATTATTTCTTCCATAGACATTGAAACCACAAGAAAACTTTTTTTCAGTACAAAAAATGATGAAGATAGGATAAGAAAGTTTCTTTTTAGTGTCTAAACCATAGTCGATCAACTGTGAGCAAGTGTTCAGAATAGCAGTATGCTGCAGACTCAGGCTTCCTTTATGGTATCCATGAGGTTGAGAGTGGAGGCTATTTCCCACAAAAGTAAAAATTTAATAGAAGAAATAAATATCAATATATAAACAATGATGGACCATATCAATGCATGGCATCTGTGCAATTGTATTCAAATAACATATACTGAAAGTGCCCTATTCTGCTATGTCGTTGAATAATTCCTCTCTTTCTCACTCTCTTGCACACATATACATACATACACAGAAATACACCAGACACATATCAAATATGCAGCTTCCCTCCTACCTACTTTTCTATATTCTCCTCTAGTTAACATCCTGCTATTCTTAGATTCTTCTCCCACTGTCTGGGGTGCTCTTGGTGTTCCTTGCTAAAAAGTGCTATTCTGAAGGGCATCAAATTATTTATAAAGGTAAAAAGATCACTGTGACCCACCAGCCCACAAGAAATTCAAATAATTTTTCACTTGGTATATTAATTAAAAATATAAATGAAATTAAGTATTACTTCAGAAGAAGTAATACATTGTAAAGCATTCTAAAATACATGGTCATAACCAAACATTGTGTTTCTTAGTTATACCAAGCTCATTCTCTTTGAAATTTGTGTTCACTCGAACTGGAATAGTGTCTCCCCAAAGCTTAGTATGGCTCCTTCCTTCATGCTTTGAGGTTCTTTCTCACTTCTTTTAAGTCAATTCTTTTTGCTTAAAGAGAGCCTGTGGGCATTGCCTGTCCCATTAATTCTTCTTTATTGGACTTTCCCACTAGAACATAAGTTCCATGAGGCCAATGTTCCTGTTTGTTTATCCTTATATCCCTATTTTTAGAAAAATTCCAGACCCACAGGAACATTCAAAAGTACTTTTTGAAGAAATGTAAAAATAAATGAATAAATCATTCAGGGCCTGTCAGAAATAATGTACAGGTAAAAATGCAAAATAAAATCATGATTCTGTAGCAAAATAATCTAAATTCAAAGAGGTTTTGGGACAAACCTGATATCACACCACTGATGAGGACTGAGAGAGAAGGGAACACACAGTGATTACATACTGTTTTTCCTTTCACACAGCACATATTGCAAGCACAATTTCAGTGAAAGCTCACTGAAACCCTACGGTAAGTGCGTAAAGAAAATTGAATTGGTGTATGGGCTTATGAGTCACAGAAACCAGGGGCATGCTTACCTAACTTACAAGTTAGTACTACTTACCTGACTTATCTGTGGGTTCCCTTCTGAAATGGTAGTAATAATATCTACCTCATAGACTAGTTGTAATGGCTAAGTAATCTGATGGATATAAAATGATTACCTCAGAAAGTGGCCTATGGAAAGAATTTAAAGAATGTTAAATATTACTATCTTAGGATGTGAAGGAGAAAACCAAGGCTCTGCTTTCTTAAGCCTCTGGGAAAAAAAAATATATATGCAAAATCCTAATCTTGTTCTTGTCAAGAAAATGTCCCTGTAAGGTGGTAAGGGATAGAAAACATCACTTCCAACTTGGCTACAACCAGAAATATAAAACAATACAGCAAAAGGCAGGGCTTTTTTCCCATCAGGTATCAGCGGGAAATGTTTTCTATTTAGGATGGTGGAAAGTTTGCCTACATGGAGCCTTTGTGTTTATTAGAAAGGTCACTTTCTCTAAGAGAGCAATAATTATAGTATGAAAGAATCCCCATGATGACACTCTTGGGGAACAGGGAGCAAAGGCTTCTGTTGGAAAGAAGAGGGAGCTGAGTCTAAATTTCAGCTCTGCTGTCTCTGCACCCATGGGGGCTTTCTACAACATCTTGATGTTGGAGCAGTGATCAGAGCTGGTGTCATCTTGTGGGCTCAGTCTACAATCAAAAGCACTATATTCTAGGAAACCATCCCAACCCAGTGCTTCTGAAAAATCAGTATATGGTATGGACAGATGAAAACATTGGACTTCCCCACTAGAATTGTAAAGTTATTCAGAGTATAACTTCTCCAGTTTCCTCTTAGACATTATGGAATTTGTTGGGGGAGAGAAGTTGGCTTTGTTTCAACAGATAAATAGCTTTTTATTCAAATACCTGAAGGGATCAAAGCCATTCTTGTCATCCAGATTATGTGGATCCTATTTAATATTATTTTATTATTTCCTTTTTTGCAAAATATGGGAATCTCTTTCTGGGATAAAGTCTTTGCCCTCTGGATTCTTTTTTCATTTTCCTGTAATCATTTCTACCTCAGTTTTGCACCAATAGTTCAAAGGAATGATATCAGAGTGTAGAAAACAGAGTTCCATTTCACCCATTCTGCCAGAAAATGATGACTAAATTGGGACAAGAAGAGCTACTGCTTCTGCACGTGTAACTACTCTTTTCTGATATCTTTGGGGAATTTGGAAATGGTCTTGTCTAGTTTTCTACACTCTAACTCAAGTTGGCATAATGTGTAATGTTTCCATGGTCCCTCTATCAAGGTAAGCTATGGGGTCAAAAAGAAAAAAAGAAAAAAGAAAGAAGGAAAGAAAGAAACAGAAATTAAAACAATCAGATCTATAAGAAAAACATATTCAAGGAACAGGAGGGAAATTATTCACAATTTCTTCATTCTGTTATTTCATAAAATAATTTGTATTTAATAAAACAAGAACTGAAAGATAAGATACCTGGTAATGGCACTGAGGGGTCAAATGGGAGGTCTACTTTTAGTCCTTTGAGGATTCTCCATATTTCTTTCCAAACAGCTGCACTAGTTTGCAGTCCTACCAACAGTCCATCACTATACTCTTTTCTCTGCACCCTCACCAGCATCTGTAGTTTTGAGACCTTGTGATGTGGGTGTTTCTCACTGATAATAGGTGATAACTCAAAGTGGTTTTGATTTACACTCCTCTGAATGATTAGGGATGATGAGCCTTTTTTCATGTGTTTGTTGGCCATTTGTTTGTCTTCTTGGGAAAAGGTTCTGTTTGTGTCCCTTGCCTGTTGATTGATGTTTGTTTGTTCTTTCTTGTTGATTTGCTTGACTTCTTTTATATTTTGCTCACTAGCCCTTTGTCTGATTCATAATATATGAATATCTTCTCCCATTCAGAAGGTTGGGTTTGCTTTCTTTATTGTATCCTTAGCTGTGCAAAAGCTTTTTAACTTGATAAGGTCCCATTTATTTATTTTTATTGTTGGCTGCATTTGCCCATGGGTCTTCTTCATGAATTCTTTCCAAAGTTGAAAATTTAGAGTTTCCCCAATACTATCCTCTAGGGTTTTTAAATGTTTCATGTCTTAGTGTTAAATCTTTTATCCAGCATTAGTTAATTTTTGCAAGTGGTGAGAAGTGTGAGTCCATTTACAGTCTTTTACATGTGGTTATCCAGTTCTCCAAACACCATTTACTAAATAGGGATTATTTTCCCCAGAGTAAGCTTTTGTTTGGTTTATCAAAGATCAAATTGTGATATGAGGCTGGTTTCATCTTTAGGTTCTCGATTCTGTTCCAGCAATCTATGTCTCTATTTTTATGCCAGTACCATGGTTTTTTGATCACTATAGTTTTATAGTATAACCTGAAGTCTGGTAATGTGAAGCCTCCAGATTTATTTTCATTTTGTAGAATTGTGTTCACCATTCAGGTTTTTTTTTTTCTGGCTCAATATGATCAAAGACCTATATATTTTTCAGGTTTTTCAAAGTATGACGGTGGTATTTTAATGAGAACTGCATTAGATCTATAGATTATTTTAGGTAATATAGACATTTTAATGATATTGATTCTTCCCAGCCATGAGAATGATATGTTCTTCCATTTGTTAATATCTTCTGTTGGTTTCTTTTCTCAGAGGTTCATAGTTTTCTCTGTAGATCTTTCACCTCTTTTGTTAAGTATATTCCAAGGTATTTAATTTTCTTTAAAGTTACTGAGAGGGATATTCTGTCTTTGATTTGGTTCTCAGCTTGACTGTTGTTGTATATGAAGGCTACTGATTCATGGACAGTGATTTTATATACTCAGATATTCCTGTATTATTTGATTATTTCCAAGAGTGTCATGGTTAAGTTCTTGAATTTTTCTAAGTATATCTTCAGCTAGAAATGAAACCTTGATCTCCTTTGTCCTCATTTGGATACCCTTGCTATCATTCTCTTACCTGATTGCTTTGTCTAAAACTTCCAGCAATATATTGAATAGTAGTGACAATAGTGGGCATCCTTGTCCAGTTCCAGTTCTGTGTAGAAATGCTTTCAGTTTTACTCCATTTAGTATGATAGTAGATGATTTATATAAGTTTAATAAATGTCCCATCTATGCCTATTTTCCTGTGTTGTTTTCAAAAAGTATGCTAAATTTTAACAGATTTTTTTTACTGCCTATGTTGAGAGGATCATATGGTATTTGTTTTTGCTTCTAATGATGTAGTGAATTACATTTGTGGATTTGTCTATGTTGAACCAGCCTTGAAGACATTTACCCATGAATGTTTATAGAGGCTCAATTCACACTTGTCAAGATGTGGAACAAATCCAAGTGTTCTTAAATCCATAACTGAATAATAAACTGTGGTATATGTGGTATTTACTATGGAATATTAATAATAATTTACCATGGAATATTTTTCAGCCATAATAAATATGGAGGCTTTGCATCCTTTATATTTACTTGGGTGGACTTGGAGAACATTTGCCTAAGTAAAGTGTTTCAAGAGTGTAAAAGCAAACATCCCCAATGTCTCGGTGCCTGTGGCTCAAGCGGCTAAGGTGCCAGCCACATAAACCTGAGCTGGCGGGTTTGAATCCAGCCTGGACCCGCAAAACAATGATGACTGCAAAAAAAAAAAAAAAAAAAAAAAAAAAAGGAAGAAAGAAAGAAAAAGAAAAAAATGGTCAGGTGTTGTGGTGGGTTCCTGTAGTCCCAGCTACTTGGGAGGCGGAGGCAAGAGAATTGTTTGAGCCTAGGAGTTGGAGGTTGCTGTGAGCTGTGATGCCACAGCACTCTACCAAGGGTGATAGCTTGAGGCTCTGTCTCAAAAAAAAAAAAAAAAAAAAAAAAAAAAAAGCAAACATCCCAGGTAGTCAGTACTAATCTGAAAATAATAGGTCAACAGCTATAGGCCAACATGAGAGAAAAACACAATTAAATGCAAGAAGTGGGGTGGGGAGAGAGGGCTCAATTAGTTCTCACCTATTGGGTACAATGTAGGGGTATATGGTACAAATTGTGAGTGAATGACTCAACTATAACTCAACTTTGGACTTTACCATACAAACGCAAATAATAGTATCTAATCGTATGCACCCTCACATTAACCCATAATAAGAAAGAAGACAAGATAAAAGGAAGAGAGAAGAAGAAGACAGAGACCACTGCAGATATGGGTAACAAATTCAAACCAACATCAAAACTAATAAACGAATGGAAACAAGGAAAAAAAATCTACATCATTTTGAATTAAATTACTGGCAAAAAGGAAAGATTTAAACTAATTACAACAGAAGCATATAAAAAATTAAATTGATAGATACATTCTAACATAAGGGTAACTGAAAGATAAAACAGAGACTTCATTTAAATATATAACAAAACATATCCTTAATTTTAAAACTGTATTCAAATATTAAAAAATATTAAATGTTGCATGAAAATATAATATAAAATATTTAAGCTGCCAGTTAAGACCCTGAACATCAATAATAAAAACAGACATATTAGAGATCAAAAAAATAAGCACTTATAATGTTAAAAAAAATCTAATGGGCCTCAGAATTATAGCAACTATGTTCTGCTGACCAGAAAATATGATCAGTTTTATCCTAGAATATTATTATCATGTAAGATATTCATATATAAAGTCAATAGGCAGGCAGTAGAAAACATGAAATATTCCAGAGAAGGAAGCATCTGTGAATCCTTCTGGTTAAAAAAATTCACGGATCAAAACTTGTGACTTTTATAAGAAAAAAATCTCTCAGCAATGAATAAACTCTGCCAAAAGGATAGAGGATGGGCCATTAATAAATTTATTTATAAAACTATGTTTAATTTTGCTTGCAGAACAGACTCCTAAAAGGAAATTGACATTGTAAAATAATAGTGTAGCTTACATGTAGAGGGTAAGCGGGAAGGCAGAAGGAGCAAGTCTGAGCAGTCCGTTGCCTTTATTCTTCATAGTAGGTGTGAACTGATCCTACATTAAACTAAAGCACAAGGTTAACACTTCTTGGTGGTTTTCTCCCCTAATATTTTTTGGCCTTTATTTTTAATTTTCCCTCCCCCCCATAAAAAAAGGTGTACATAATATATGCGATCCTTTTTGATGACATTTGGAATCTTGTTCCCATCCTAGAGATACTCATTTTTTATTAGTTTGGTGTGTCTTCTTTTAGTCTTATTTGCATGTATGCCCTAACATACATATGGAGTCTCATTTTTAATTGTGTTTATATAATAATTTCATACGGCATATTGTGTTCTACTGTTTTCTCTTTTGAATTGCTAAGTTACAGAGATATTTATATAGAAGGTAAAGGTATACTGTGTTCTTTTAATTCTATAAAATATTTTATAGAATTAGGCACATCACTATTTTTTTTAGCTATTCACCATTTTTTGTCATTTAGTTTGGTTCAAAATTTTCCCAAGATTTACAATTTGAATAGATGTTACAACAATCATCACATTTTATATTTTTGGGATCACAAGTATATTTCCTAAGGTAGATGATGAGACATGACAATGATGAATCATTAGGAACATAATGAGCTTCTTCTTCTTCAAACTCCTATCCAACCTATCTTTACAAATTTACATTCCCATCAGAAGGATTATACCTTCTAAATAAAGTATTTCCATTCTCTAAGGCTAGTCTACGTACTCGCTTCCCACTTCAAGTCACACGTTACAAATCTTTTATTCAAAGTGAAGTCATGATTCATAAATGTTTATTATTCTCTCTCTCTCTGACTGCTTCATGGGATGGAGAAATATTAATAAATAATTGATACATTAATCCATTATGTTGATGAATGTTCTATAGATAAGCAGAGGAAAAAGTAAAGGATAATCAAGTCAAGGTTTAGAATATGTCAAAAGATGTTTGAACTGTCTTAAAAGGTAGGAGTGTGGTCTCTAAGTATCGTGGAAGAATGAGTGTGAGTGTTCCGAAAAAAACGTGTAAAGATAAAATACTTGGAAAACAAGGGGTACAATCTCAAAATCTCATGGGGGTAACACATAGGTGAAATTGGCCAAAGGTAAGAACACTAGCATAAGAGAGAGGATCATGATCCAGCCTCACTGCTGGTAAACAGTAGATGGAAACTATGGTAAATGGAAGAGTTTGGGCCCAATCTGCAAAGCAAACATCCCCTATTCAAATACTCAATACTGTGAAGCTTTGAAGATCCAGCGTAGCCAAGAATGATTTTGCAAGAGAAATTAAAATTCTGAATAACTATGTAGAACTTCTTGATTTTTATATGTAACATATCAGTTCAAAAATACATCTTTTAAAATATTGTCTAATTCAAAACAAAAATTTAGAGTGATAAACCTGATGTGATTAGCCTGAGACTGTCCCAGTTTAAATCTCTGAATCTCAGATACTGGCATACTGGGACAGTTGGTCACCCTAATTATGGAATACTTTTGTAGCCCATATCCATCCCAAAGACTGTCACTTTATAACTTTAGAAGAATAAAAGTCCCCATTTTAAGGACCTGTAAGGCATTCCATTTCTCTTGTGAAGTAATAGGGGAAAGTATTGCAGGTAGAGGCTGAGGAGATTGGTGGAGGCAAAATCATGTGCACCTATTACTTGACATTAAAGAAACAAGAATTTTGCTTATGAAAAACTAACTGGCCTGAAATTTCATTGCATCTCTGAAGCTTTTTTATATCTTCCAGAAGCTGAAATTTGCTACCAGTTAATTAGGTCGTTGTGGAAATTAGATCAATAAATAAGTTCTTCCAAAGTTTCAGAGCATCACTGATCCTCTTTGCAATCTTACTTTCCAATTATTAAGGGTGCTGCTACCTCGACATCTGTCTTCCATGACTCTACTTCCCAAGTGCAGAACATCTCAGCATGTGTTCAGATTCTCTAGTACCACTAGCCACCAGCTTTTAAGTTTCTCTACTGCCCGGAAGATGCAGTAAGAACAATAAGTGTTATTTTTGATCAGAACAAAATTCAGCACTCCCATCTAAGGATCTGAGTTGCACTTGTCACCATAGTAACAAGACAAAAATATAATTTGAATAATACATTTGAAAATGATGTGGTGCAGAGGCCATGCCTGGAGGGAACACAAGAAAGAGGGGAAGAGCAGAAAGGCACAAAATGTCAGTCTTTATAGAGTAATGCAGATAATTGAATTATAGAATATCAGTATTAAATCAATAAGAGTTCTTTTTAAAGTGCAAGAATCTGAGATCCAAAGTAGCTATGTGACTTTTCCAAGGTCACTCAGTAACTAATGCTGGGGATTCAGTCCTTATCTTCTTAACTCAATACTTACTTATAAATAAACATTTGTTAATTCACTCATGAATTGAAGGCACTTGGATTGATTCTAAATATTTTTAATTGTGAATTGTGTATGTGTATTTTTATTGAAAAGTACTTTTTTCCTTTGGGTAAATACCCAGTAGTGGGATTGCTGGATCAAATGGTGGATTGACTTGTAGTTCTTTGATGAATCTCCATACTGTTTTCCATAGAGATTATACTAATTTGCATTCCTTTCTGTCTTTATTCATGCCACCATGTACTATTTTTGGACTTTTTCACAAATGCTTTTCTAAATGAGGTAAGATACTACCTCATTGTGGTTTTAATTTACATTTCCCTGATGATTAGTGATGTTGAGCCTATTTTATGTTTATTGGCCATTTCTCTTTCTTCTTTTGAGAAGCTTCTGCTCTTGTCTTTTGCCCACTGATTATTTAGGTTCTTTATTTTTTCTTGCTGATTTGCTTGAGTTATTTATAAACTCTGCTTATTAATATTTTATTGGAGGTCTAGCTTGTGAATGTTTTATCCTTTTCTGTAGGTAATTTTTTCTTAGCTGTGCAAAAGCTCTTAAGAATGCTTATTGTCTTTAGTCATCAGAGAAATGCAAATCAAAATCACTCTAAGATATTATCTAACCCCAGAAAGATTAGCCCACATCACAAAGTAGCAAAATACCAGATGCTGGCATGAATGTGGAGAGAAGGGAACACTTCTACACTGCTGGTGGGATTGCAAATTAGTACAACCTTTTTGGAGAGAAGTATGGTGCATCTTCAAAGATCTAAAAGTGTACCTTCTATTTGATCCTGCAATCCCATTACCAGGTGTCTACCCAGAAGAACAGAAATAATTTTACCACAAAGACATTTTCACTAGAATGTTTATTGCAGCTCTATTCATCACTGTCAAGTTTTGGACACAACCTAAGTGTCCATTAACCCATGAATGGATCAACAAACTGTGGTATACGTATATATGGAATACTATTCAGTATTAAGTATTTTTAATGTATAGTATCAAGTTAATACTATACATAAAAAAAGATGGAGACTTTATAGCTTTTATATTTACCTGGATGGTGTTGAAATACCTCCTTCTTAGTAAAGTATTGCAAAAATGGAAAAATAAATATCCAATGTATTCCATACTAATATGAAACGAATACATAAACAATTACATGCCCATATAAACAATAAAACACATATATAGTATAGTACAGGGGTACAGGGAGGAGTGAAAGAGTGGGGGAGGACAATTGGCAGAGGGATGGAAGGCATGAGATGGCATCTCACCTAATGTGTACACAGTGACAGTGTATAACATGCCCCCCAGGTGAGGGGCTCTTTTACACCTGGAACTTTGCCCTGGAAGTGAGAACAATGTAACCTAAAAATCTGTACCCTCATATTAATTTGAAATAGAAAAACAAACACCACATGTTCTCATTATTAAATTGGAACTAACTGATGAACATGTGCACAGAGGGAAGTAAAACTCAATGGGAACTAATCAGGAGTGAATTAGATGAGGGGAGAAGCAAAAACCTGCCCAACTGGTACTATAATATGAATGCTACTTGGGGGGCAGGCACAAGTGATCCGTGTAACTTAAAACATTTGCACCCCATTAATATTTTGAAATTAAAAATATAAGCATTTGTAGGCCAAGGTACTGGGATCACTTGAGGCCAGGATTTTGAGACCAGCCTGGACAACTTAGTAAGATCCTATTTGTACAAAAACTGATAAAAAAATTATCTAGAGTTGGAGCTGTTCTTTGTACTCACAACCACAGTTGCTCTACTCAAGAGGCTGAGGCAGGAGAAATCAATCACTTGAGACCAGGAGTTTGAGGATATAATGAACTATGGTGGTGCCACTGAACTTCAGCCTGGACAAGGCAATAGAGTAAAAACCTGTCTCTTAAAAATATATATATATTTTATATTTATATTTATATCATAAATATGTCATATATTATATATATATAAATAATATATTTAATAATATATTTAAAATATATATTATATATTATGTAGATGATAAAATGTACCTATATACTCAAGTATAAGCCGAGTTTTTTCGGCACAAAATTTGTGCCGAAAAACCCGAACTCGGCTTAACTCGGGTCATACAGGTTATTTGATTCGGTGCGCGTGCACCTAATCAAATGCACGTAGTCTCCAGTCATCTTCTGCCTTCTGCTTGAGGGGG
>CAUYPK010076619.1:0-13281 GCA_963574355.1 Loris lydekkerianus
TGTGTGGGGTGGAGTGGGTGGAGGGCTCCATTGCTGTGTGGGGTGGAGTGGGGTGGAGGGCTCCATTGCTGTGTGGGGGTGGGGTGGAGGGCTCCATTGCTGTGTGTGGGGTGGGGTGGAGGGCTCCATTGCTGTGTGTGTGTGGAGTGGGGTGGGTGGAGGGCTCCATTGCTGTGTGTGGAGGGTGGGTGGAGGGCTCCATTGCTGTGTGTGGGGGTGGGTGGGTGTAGGGCTCCATTACTGTGTGTGTGTGGAGTGGGGTGGAGGGCTCCATTGCTGTGTGTGTGGGGGGGTGGAGGGCTCCATTGCTGTGTGGGGTGGAGTGGGTGGAGGGCTCCATTGCTGTGTGGGGTGGAGTGGGGTGGAGGGCTCCATTGCTGTGTGGGGTTGGGGTGGGTGGAGAGCTCCATTGCTGTGTGAGGGGGGTGGGGTGGAGAGCTCCATTGCTGAAATTAAAGAAAACTCAGGGAAAATTCAGGACACTGTGAAAGTTCTGACCTTAGAGTCCAAAGATGGACTTAAGTCCTGCCAATGCCCCTAACTGACTGGGCAAACCTCAGTTTCCCGCTCTGAAAAGTGGGCTTCTTATCGCAGTTCTATTCCCTCAGGCTCCCTATGAGAACCACAGACGCCAGAGGTGGAAAGGGGCTTTGTAACTACGAGGACCATCCCAGGGGGTGGCCTGAACTCTGCCCTCGGCCTGAGCACAGGGCAGTCCCTGGATGGGACACTTGCCTTTGCTAACCATAAAGGGGGAAAAGACTGGGGGTCTTTTGAACCATCCCCTAAGCTTCCTGTGGTGGAACAAAAATGGACTTTAATTCTGGGAAAGGGATGTGTGAGTAGTATTTAATACACTAGTCTCTGCAGATTTCTTGTGTTTTAGAAACGCAACATTAAAAGGAGAAAGTTTGTGAATTTGTATTATTTTGTACCATAAATTGAGATCTTCTATCCAGCGAGAGTCAATTATAATTCAGGGGTCACGGCGCACCCCATGGGTGTGGGGCTCAACTGTGACTTGGACTTTACCTAACAGACACACAAAAATGGAATTGTTTGCACCCTTACACTAATCTGAAATTTAAAAAGAAAGAGAGAGCTCACTGTCTCTGGTGTGAGAGACGCCCCTGTTCAAATTCCAGCCCCACTGCTCTCATTTCATCCTGTGTCGCCTTAAGGGGACACCTCAGGTTTCACATTAGAGCTACTATGAAGGGAAAAAACAAAACATGACAGGCAGAATAACGGGCAGGTAATGGTTGTTTAGCCAACTCAGACCCTCGTTCATCCCAAGTCAGACCTGGGGTGCACTTGGGTTTGTTTGGTCCAATCATTCATTCCAAGGACTTTCTCTGCGCTGGGTGCTGTAGGTGCGGAGGAATCATACTGTTTACTGCCCTGGCTTTATGGCTTAACAACAAAGACCTTGCAAACATCATCTCATTCTCTGCACTATATTCTGCAAAGCAGGTGCTGTGCCCACCCCTCCCTATTTTTCAGGTGAGGAAACTGAGGCCCAGAGATCTAGCCTGCCAAGGTCCCTGAGTGATCAGCAGGGCAGCCATGATTGACCCCCAAACCTGCCCCTGGGCCCGGGTTTTCTCCCACTGCCCAGCTCCCCTCAGCCCTACCTCACAGCAGCCTCCAGTCCCTGTGGGGAGGGGGGAGGGCACAGCCACATTCAGAACTTTCTAGAATGGGGTCTTGGGGAAGAACAAATTGAGTCTTCCTTGGGGACCTCTGCCTCTGGCACTCCGAGACCCCTTACCTGGGTCGTCCTCATCCCGGGGCACCTTCTTGAAGCAGTCGTTGAGCGACAGGTTGTGGCGAATGGAGTTCTGCCAGCCTGCCTTGCTCTTGTTGTAGAAGGGGAAATTGTCGGCCACATACTGGTAGATCTGGCTGAGGGTGAGGCGCTTGTCGGGCGCCCCGTGAATGGCCATGGCGATGAGGGCCGAGTAGGAGTAGGGGGGCCGCACCAGCTTCATCAGCTCCTCCTGTGAGGGGAGGGGCAGCCAGCCAAGCTCGCTGCCCCCCAGCCCCGGCATGCTGGGCAGCAGCGGCCTCTGCACCCCGTAGGCCTGCGGTAGGAAGGGGCTGGCGTTGGCGCTGGGCAGATAGGGCGGTGGGGTCATGGTGGGCCCATTGAGCCAGAGGTAGGGGTTGGGGGTGGCCCCGTACTCGCCACCCCCCTCCAAGGAGGGGGGCCGCTGGGGGCTGGGCACACCCTGTGGGTGGAAGAAGTTCTCATAGTAAAGGTTCATCTCCGGGGGTTCCTGGCCGATGCTGGGGAACTGGGGGCTGCAGCGAGGCGGGGAGGGCGCCGGCAGGTCGAAGGAGCTCATGCTGGGGCTGGGCCACTGCAGCCACCTGCCTGGCACCTGCGGAGGGAGCTGCCCCTGACAGGTGCTCACCAGGCCCGGGCCTCCCACTTATACCCCTAGGGCTTGGCCGGTGGCCCCACCTAGGGGCGGCCACCTGCCTGCACAGCAGCCCAGAGCCCGCCCTCCCTCAGCCACCAGCCCAGGGGAGGGCACTTTCCCACTAAGGACGTGCCAGCACAGGCTTACTAGAGCCAATGCTGGACATGACATGAGTACCCCTCTTTCCCCTCTCCCCTCTCTATTCCATCTCTCTCCACTTTCTCGTCTCCATTTTTTCAACATCTTTCCTTTCCCTATCTGTTTTTTCTCTTTCCCTTTCCCCCCTCACCTATTTCTACCCTTCTCACCCCCCCCCGCTCCGTCCTTCTAGTCTCCCAGCTCTGTCCACTTCTCCGTCTCTTCCTTCCTCGTTCCCTGTCTTCCCTGGCCTCTCCCCTCTCACTCTGTCTCTCTCTGCTTCTCACTTGCCCTGGGCCTCCCTTCCCACCCCATCTCCCTCTTTTTCCCCACCCAGTCCCTTGTTGTCTGATCTGCTGCCCCCACCAGACTGGACAAACACTTTTTCAGAAGCCCCATTTCTGGGTTGTCTAAGGTGAGGATACACTTTCTGGAGTTGCAGGAGAGAAGCAGGTTTCAGAAGAGAGAGAGGAGCATGGCCCCGGCATGGTGTCGGAGGTGCAGCCTGTCCCAGACTCCCCTCCCACCCAACACGCATGTGCACGCACATACAGGTGCACACACACTGCAGGTGGGCAGAGCAGAGCAGCAGACGGGTGAGAACCGGAGCTGGACTCTAGCATAAAGTGAGAGAAACTGAATGATTGAGCTTCTTTCTAGCTACAGGGGCGCAGCAGCTCCTTGTCTGACCCAGAGTCCTTTCAAGTTTCAGCTGGCAGAGATCCCACCTGCAGAGGTTCCTGTCAAGGAGGGAGCAAAGCCACAAGGACAGCTCTGACTGCCACTGCCCTCATGCCATCGCTCCCTGTGCCAGGCTCCAGAAGTGAGAGCTGCAGTCCTGCTGGCCTCTCCCTCCCGTATGGCCAGTGTGCTCCTCTCTGGCCCGTTCTCTGCCTTGTCCCAGGTCAGGCCTCAGCCTGGGGACTGGGTGGTGTTCTCCTTCCCCACAGGGTAGGCAGCTGTGCTCTAACCATATTCTGGTGAGCAGGCAAATGGGAGAAAGCAGGAGCTGGCCCCATCTGGTCACCTCTGCTCCCTGGTCCCCTGCCTCTATTTCCTTCTCCCCATTCAGCCTCCTCCTGCTTCCTCCTGACCCCATGTTTCTTGGAGGCCAGAGAAGGAAGTCATTGACTGTCCCATCAAGAGGTTTGGGGGTTTTTCCCAAGGATTTCTGCCCGCTCTCTCTGCTCCTCCACAGCTGTGTGGGGACACATGTGGCACATATGCATATCACTGAAAGAATTTCATTTCCAGGACATCAGGGCCCAGAGGATGAGTTTGATGAAGTAAGTGCCGGCCTAATTCCCAGGCCCCAAGGAGACACCTGTCCCCACATGGCACAGGGATGGAGTGACTGATAGCATCTGATTGCCCAGGTGAGATGTGGGGTGAGCACACTTTGTAGAGCAAAGCCAAAGAGGCCAAGTTTTTGTTTAGAGTTTCTCTACCAGGAGGCCTGGTTTGCTGAGGGTGGGACCCTTATCTTTTAGCAGTCTCACTGAAGTCGCCCAATACAGACCCATAGACTTATGATTAGCCCAGCAATTCCATTTCTCAAAGCTCGTCTTACAAAGTTAAGGAAAGAATTATCTACAGAGATGCTCACCATAGCATCTTTATGGCTGTAACAAATTGTAACTAATCTAAGTGCACAACATCAGGTGACTGGCTCAGTAAACTGTGTACCATTCAAATGATACAATGTTACGCATCTGTGAAAAAGAGGTTATAGAATAACAGTGATGTGAAGACATATTTATGTTCACATGCTATTATTGGCAAAATAAGCTACAAAATAACATTATTTTTGGTAAGAATATATATTCATATATATATGTCTTCATATAGACATCTATATGAAGTCTAGAAATTGTCAATTATTATTTCTGGATAAAAAATGGGATGTGATTTTTGTTGTTATTTTAAATAATTTAACAGATCTATATGATCAGAGCTCAGTCAGATCAAAGGTGACTTGCTTTTGGGGTTGAATGTAAAAGGCCAGAAAAAGGCAACATAGTCCAATGTAGCAAACAGAGGCTCTGAGACCAGGAGTTCTCGGCTGCAAATCCCAGCCCCAGTGCTGAATAACCGTGCAGACCTTGACCGGAGAGTAAGCTTTTTTCACCCTCAGTTGTCTCAGGTGAAAATGGGAATGATGCCAGCACTTAGCTCAGGCTGTAAGCACTCACTGGGGTGGTCGGTGCGATCAGTGTAAATCATTTCACATGGCGCAGAGAGGCTCACTCAATAAATATGGGTTATTATACATTACAATCAATACACACTTGGTATCTCCAGGCAAGCACTCCTGAGCTTGCTACCCTGAGAGTTAATTGATCTCTTTTGGCAGCCGGCAGGCAGCAGAAGTGTGACAGGGATTACAATGAAGGAACAGAGGGAGGAAAAATCAGTGGACACCAGAAGTACAGCCAGACTCTGCCATTTGCAGATGGCAGTCAGGGCCCAGAATCACACGGTGCACAGCTGAGCTAGGTGAGACCAGTTCTTAACAGTTTCTTAACACCATTCTGCCCCCTTTTCCCATCTCTGGGGTCTCCTTGCTTAGCAGCATTTCTGAGGAGTGCTCACCTGTCTCCCGAGCTGCATGTGGGTCCCAGTTTATTTTGCCCAGGAGATCATAGAAAGCCTGGCCTGTGTTAGGGGACCTTGTCTATATCGACAGCCTCTGGCATCAAGAGCCCAGTTGGTGGGTACCACAGCCTCCCTGAACTAGACCACAAAGGTAAACCTTCAGGGAAGCAGTGTCCAAAGCATCCCCAGAAGGCCCCTCAGTCCAGACTTTTATAAAAAGTCATAGGGATGGACAAGAGTTGCCTGGTTCTACCCCCCACCCTTCCCCCATGAGGTTTGGGAGTTGCAGCCTGGAAGCTCCGCTACTGAGCCCTAGGAAAAGTCTCTATCACCTAGGGACATTTTGTGGATGAAATTATTTTAGACTTTTTGAAATTTTTAGAAGTGAAATTTCAAGCCTGAAAAAATGTACTCTGCCTAACTTTAGGAAAAAAAAATAATAAAGTAATGATTAAAAAATACCAATTGGCTTGGCGGGAGCCTGAGCAGCCTTGGAAATTCCAGGGCTGCCGCTTGCATCCTACAGTCCAGAAGAAAGCCTTCTTCAGTGAGAAAGGCTCCACATATCTTTGGGACAAAGCAAGACATTAAAAACACGGAATTTGGGAGTAGATGGAGCTGGGTTCAAATCCCTGCTTTCCTATTTGGTAGGTATACAATCTCTGCTGAGTTTCTTAATCTTACAAGACCTCCTTTTACTTATCAATAAAATGGAGGATACCAATCGTACCTGCTGTGAATTCTGAAGGAAAAAACGATGTAATGATGTAATGTATGTACAGTGAGAGCCCAGGGTCTGGGTAAGGCTGCAGAAAGGGATAATGCTGAATGCCAGAGTCCCCGAGGCCAGGCGTTGACAGGCAGGAGGCCCAGCATCTGAGCCTCCTTTAACCAACATTCAACCATTTGCTTACAACTTGGGAAAACCTTGCCATTTGGAAGCCTTTTCCCAGGAGAGGAGGAGAGCCCTGCTGCTCTTTCTGGAGTAAATGCCCAGCGGTTGCAGCATCCAGGAGCCCATACTGGCTCTGAGTTCTACCGAAGGGTGAATAGACTGACTAGACACAGACCCCCAGCCAGACTGTGACCAACCAGGAGCCATCACTTCTGGCCTGGACTTTCAGGGGCTGGAGAATCCTGCTCTTTTAGAAGTCTGACCGCAGCCTTAGTTTCTTCATCTGTAAATGAGAACTGACTGCTTCCGAGTGTTACATTAAGACTGCACATCCGGCAGGTGGCACTGTACATGCCCAGTAACGTTACCTCTCATTAGGGACTCAGGGACCTGGGTGGTGGGAGATGCTGGGCTGGTGGACCACCAGCTGGGGCTACAACATCTCCAAGCTCATGGACCTTTACTTACCTCTCCTCAAATTCAACTTTGATAGGGCTTGGCTTCATGGGTTCTTTCTCCTTTCTTCACACAAAATGCAAATAGTTTCTAAGTTCCAGGGTTCCCATGAACTTGGCAAGGTAGAAATTTGTACAGGATGGGGAGGTGGGGGGTTAGGGACTAGTTGGTCTCTAGCTTAAACTCTGCACCAGTGTCCTAATCCGTAAAATGCAGATAAAATACTGCACCACTACCTACTGTTGTTCTCAGAGGCTTTCTGTGTGTCTGAGAGTTATGTCCTGGGATATTTGGGGGCTCGAGAAGGCGATGGCCTCTCCTTCTCCAGCGTGGGCTTTGTGGAAGTGTGGAGGAGGTGTTAGCTAGACTGAGGACCATCTTGGTGCTCTGGGGCTATTTGGCTTCTGCTGAAGAAACATAGATCAGTACTGCCCTCTGGTGGTCTTTTCTCTAATGGCAGAAAGTGACGGGCTAGGGTTGTTTGAGTAAAATTTGGGGGCAGGTCAAGAGTAACACCCCTCCCCCAAATAAGAGTTCAATTCGGTTCAATTCAGTTGGGGGGAGGGGCAACTCCGGAGGGGGGAAAGGGGCGAAGGAGAGAGGATGGTGTGCTCCCACTTAATGGACACAACGTAAGGGTATCGGCACACCTTTTGGGTGTGAGACAGAACTATAAGGGGGACTCTACCTAACATACACAAATTTTGTATCCTAGTTGTTATACCCTCACATTAATCTCAAATTTAAAAAGTATGGTTTATAAAAAAAGGGTTTTCCTCCCAGTCTTTAAGGATAGGAGATCAGATTAGCACCTTAGAGAAAAGGACCTTCTCACTCCTACAATGGAAATAGAACTGCGATGGAGTGGGGGAGACACTTCTTAGAAGGCAGCCCGGTGGCAGGTGGACTGGATCACAGTCAGATTCCTCCAGCGGTGTTTCCTGAGAGCCTGAACGTTGTTTAATCTCTGAGCCTGTTTTGCTCAGCTATTGCAAGGACTGAAGGGGTAATATGGAAAATGTCTCTGAAATAACACCCGGCTGTAATTCACTCCTTCATGTATTCTGTGAATACTATTATAAATTATTTTCATGGCACCAGTTCTGGGCTGGTGTTCAGGACACCATCACTGTCAAACAACACTCAGGATCACACCACTTGGGATTTTTGCCATCTCTGTGTAGTATTTTTGCCATCTCTGCATAGCCTGTAGTATAGATTTATTGTACTCATGTTTTAATGGTTCTCTTGCTTTTTCTTTAGATAGTGACCTTATTGTAAAGATAAATTCCTTGTAGTTTCTGGAAATGGATCCTCAATAATCAGAAGAATTAAGATTTACTTAGCATTTACACCGTGGTTGTTGGCTGCAGCCTAAACACCTTACCTGTTTTATCTCGTTCTGTCCTCCCAGAAGACCTAGGAGGTCTGTACTATAATTCTCCACATTTTATAGATGAGGAAAGTGAGGCATCACAAATTGTCTGTGAAGGCTCTGGCCTGAGCTTGCTCACTCTGCTGGAACATGAGATTAGCACGTGTTCATGAGGTGCTGGAGCACACTGGCTAAGCACCTGGACTTGCTTTCTTGAGAAAATGAAACGATTAAAGAGAATTGAAAAAGAAGTGAATTTTCTCATCATGAGAGTAGTAGACAAAATAACAACCCTTTCCCCAAGAATCTACAAATATGTCATCCTCCAAAGTAAAAGGCACTTTGTAGGAGTTAAATTAATGACCTGATGGAGATATTTATTAGCCCAGGAGCGGGGGTGGGGAAACAACGTAAGAGGCCAGGGGGCATGTCATAACAGAGGATGAGATATGACAATGGACGCATAGATCAGAGGGATGTGGCCACAAGCCAAGGGCTTCAGAATGCCTTGTAGCCAAGAAGCTGGAAGAGCCAAGAAAACAGATTCTCCCTGGAACCTCCTGAAGGAACAAACCCTGCTGACATCTTGATTTTTACCCTGTAAGACTCATTTCAAGCTTATGAGCTCAAGGACAAGAGAGTAAATTGGTGTTTTAAACCACTAAGTTTGTGATAATTTGTTGTAGCAGCAACAGGAAACTAAAATGTGTACAATGGGGTTTAACATCATGTGGAAGATCCCTTCCCGTGACACCAGTGGCCTTGGTCCTGCGCGTAGGGAAGGTGTCTGCTCCACGTGGAGTTCCTTCTCCTTTCCCACCTATGCTTCCTCCTCCCTATCTCTAGGTCATCTCATGTCATGAAGACTTGGTGGGCAGTGATGGCCCTTCTGGGCCTCAGTTTCCTTGTCTAGCAAATGGGAGGCAATGCTGTATGTTTTTGAAGAACCTGCCCAGCAGACCCCACCTACGAAACTTATTATAATAAAACACATTCACCTGGGCCAGGTCCCAGAGCATCGGGGGGTTGGGCACTGGAGCCCCAGAGTTATCTCTTGAGAACAAGCCACTTGACAGTCTGCTCCTCAGAGCCTGCAGCATAAGGTCCCACTTTGACCACTTTCAAGCTGTCTGACCTGGGAGAAGTGCCTGTTTTCCTCCCCTGTAAATTGGGAAGAGGGTGGTGGTGAGGTTTCAGAAGTTATTAAATGCAGGTTGCTAAGAACAGTGCCTGGCACATAGCAGGGTCACATATGTGCTGTGTGGCATTCAAGCCCCTTGTGCGCTGTGGCCCAGCCACTCTCCTATCACACTCCTTCCACTCTCTGCTCCCTCCTTGGTGCCATCCTGAACTTCTCACAGCTGCTCAGACCTCGCCGGTCTCTTTGCAGAATAGCCTTTGTCTGGAGTGCCCTCCTCCTTCCTCTCCCCCAGAGGACTCTGACTTACCTTCCCAGGCCAACTCCAATGCCATTTCCCCAGGAAGCCTGCCTTCTGGTTCCCAGGCCACTCTGGCCCCCCGCCCCCAAGCCCCCAGCCCCTTTTTACCTGGAATACCCTTTGGGACGTAATGTGTCCTGTTTTGCAGAGATAATCGATGCACTGCCTGATGTTGTGATGGGATGTGGAGCCGCTTGAGGGCAGGGATGGTGTTTTCTTCTGGGCTTTGGATGATGCTCAGCACAAATTAAGTTCCTGGTGCATTTGTGATGGCGGGGGGTGGGATGGGGGGAGGGCCATGTGATGTTCTCTTTATTTCTGCCCGTCCTGTGGGAATTGGGGTCACAGTAGCAACAAGTGCCCCACCAGTCTCTGTTATTGGAAATGGGACGATGCCTCTGCAGAGCCTGGCACAGCGACCACCTGTGACCGTCTGTGTACCACAGTCACCTGTGCTGCCTGCCTCGTGTCCCGGTGGCTAGATTTTCATGTGACCGAGCCTAAAGGCAGTTCCCAAGATCACAGGAGCCACCTCTATTTCACAAAATATTTCCAAACTATCCTCTATATGTTCACCACCTCTTTGTAACATTTGTAATGAGTATTTCGTAAATAAAGGTACATTTAGCTACAATGTCCCATTTTCCCTATGTATGGTGACTTTAGGGGTGACCTATGGGATATCCTGTATTTATGTGTGAATTTGGTCACTCCAAGTTGAATGGTGGGGACTATTCATGGAAACGAAGTGGTTTTCCGAGTGTTCATTGCTTCGCACTTTTTAGATTTTTCTGTAACATTTAGTAGCAAATATGTTACCTATGTTCCATTTGAAATTTTTAAGGATCCATGTGAATTCTGGAGTTTTGTGGTAAGGACAGACTTTTCATAAAACCCAGTTACCTCTTTCCAATTTCATAAACAGTCATAAAATAACTGTGTATGCAACTAACTCCCTTCCAGATTTTCTCACTGGAAACATTAAGAGTTGAATCTAAGAGAAATAATACTGTTAATTGTGCTTATTATAAAGGTTTAAGTTATTAACTCTTATCATAATTATAAACTTCTAAGTAAATAGAATGTATGAATATTTTATAAAGAGCTACTAAAATCTTCTAGAATGATACCTGCCTTGTGCAGTTGGCGGGTTTTAACTCTTGGCTGTCCTGCATTCTGTCCCAACTCCCCCTGGACAGCAGATGCCCACTCTAAGCTCCCTGCCCCACCCCATTGCAGGGGACAAGTTCTTTTACTGCCAAACCCTCCGTTCTTCACCTAACCTGCATTCTCCCTTCTAAAGCTCGCCTCTCGCAAGAATCCAATGGAGAGAAAGTTTGGCTTTGAAGCTGGTCCCTTTCTCTTCTATAAACCTTCCCATCCTCACTTGGAAACTTGCTCTTCTCATCTTCCCACAGTACTTACATGTCTCAACTTACTATTCATGGCACTGTTCAATGGCATGTCCCCCATCCAAGGGACGTATGCATTGTGGAAAGGAAACTGATGGGTGCTTGGTACTGAATATCTCTGACGTGTCAGATTTTAAGGAGGAGAGTTTCCCTTCATCAGCCCTAACTCTCAGGATGACTTACAAAGGGCGGGGAACTCTCCAGGGGCTGTTCCTGGATTATCTTTCCTTTGGGAGAATGACAATCATTCTGGGCCTACGGGTCTTAGCACTGGCCAAAAAATACATACGCAAAAATATTTGAATTCCTTAATTACCTCCTTAAGCAAGGTAAAACAGTGGAGCCAGTGGTAATCTGGAGCCCTTTGCTGTTGGATGGGTCTTAGCAATGCATCAACTAATGAGCTTTAAGCCCTCACTTCTGCCGACAGTGTGAGGACAGCGATGACCCTGGCTGCTGCGGTATCTTTGGCGTCCGACATAGCACCAGACAACAGTGGTGCTTCCTCAGTCTGCCAGTATCCGAGTAGCTGAGCCTGGGGACGTGGACCTGGGGGGGCAAGAGGGAGGGTGGGGTGCACCATGACAATCTGGACTTCTAAGTGGGGCACATTCATCATGCTTGCTCAGTACCTGAGACACAGCATATCTTTTTGATGTTCCCTTGGAAACCCTCAGGATGGGATCAAGGGCTGGGGTCTGCGGGTATGCCATTGATTATGCATGCACACTGAAGGGGCCTTCCCCACCCTAAGCATGCACTCCCATGGAATGGAGGGGAGGATTAGGAAGGGCAGAGAGTGGTGCCACTTCTAGGGATGTCCACTTATGACCTGCAGAAAGGTCTTTTTGCCTCTTTTAGAAGAGTCCTCTGTTAAGAGAGCTCAATGTGATCCATCAATGGGGCTGATCTGGGAACAGTGGGAGAACACCATCGCCCTACATCTCAGCTCCTCAGGCTGGCTTATTGCTATCAGATGTTGTCTCTTGTCACAGATGAGGAAACTGGAATTACAGAGGTAAGTCCTTTCCCAAGGTCACAGTTCTCTAATTGCATCTCTCCAGGAATCAGAGATTGTTCTGGACTGATATCCGTATGCTTTTGTAATGTCCTTAGGGATTTCTGAGTGCTTCCCGGGTAAAAGGAGCTGTCGAAGCCATCTTCAATTTGGGGGCTGTGTCCCTCTGCCCACTAGTTCTTCAGATGAGAGTTCTCCCTCATGCTGCAGACAACAGATAGCCACGCAGACGAAGGCAGTGGAAGTGGCCTGCTTAGCCTCCGAGTCCCCAGCAAACTTTCAGAGCACAGGACTCAAACCAAAGCATGAAAGAGTGAACATGTCTCAGCCTGTTTGGGAAGGTCCAGTGGGTTCCCTGGGGAGTGAGCTGAGCCAGGGTCACTTGGGTCTACGTGGTACACCTCCGGGGCCAGTGAGTCATCTGGATGGCTAGATTTCTCACTCACATGATGCTGGCCAGCCACACTCCCCCTTTCTAAAATGTCCTGTATCAGGGTGTGAGATCTGCCGTCCCTAGTGTTGCCAAGGGGGATGGAGGATTCAGCTGCAAGTGCAGGGAGTTAGTTAATTCTCACTTTGGCCATGAGAATTAGGAGAGAGAACCTTCTCTAGATTGTCTGTCCAGAGTGGGCGAGCAAGCGCCTGCCGGGCAGCCAGCTGTCCCTGCAGCTTGTCGTGAGCAGTGGCCAGCACAACACCGAGTCCTGTGGAATTACTCTCCATCCTTCCTGCCTCACTCCCCTTCCCTCACTCCTGCTGCCTGGAGACACACTCCAAATAGATCATCAGCTTTGAATTCTGGAGTTGTATTCTGTTGGCCAGAACTTCTAGAATGTTCATGTGCATTTGAATCATTTGTGACTTCTGTTCAAATGCAGAGTAGCCCGAGATTCTGTGTTCTTAACAAGCTACCAGGTGAGGCCAATATTGCTGTTCTGTAGATCACTGAGCGGCGAGATTGTAGGGGGTGCAGGGTCTAATAACTGGAAGCAAAAGTGGCTTTATGAAACCGACTTTCAGCGTGGGATCTTGGAGTGGCACTGCCTGTGGCTCTGAAGGCAGTAGAGCCCCCACTGCTAGTAGGGAGGGGGACCGGTAGCTCCTCCTTGGGCATCCAGCTGCAAGATGGGGGCAATGGGTGTGGGGGTAACGTAGCCACAGTGCTTGACTGGTCACAAGATAATGACAATTGCACAGCTGTGAACTGACTTGGCTACTTGGATTGCCATGGAGATCTCTCAAATAGAAACTGAAAGTTTGGGCCAAGGCCACATTCTCAACGTCAAAGGACTTCTGTGTTCATTTCCTATGTCTGTAGCATGCTACAGCAAATGATCGCCCACTTAATGGCTTAGAACAGTGATTCTCAACCTTCCTTTTTTTTAAAATTTTTATTAAATCATAGCTGTGTACATTGATATGATCATGGGGCATCATACACTAGCTTCATAAACCATTTGACACATTTTCATCACACTGGTTGACATAGCCTTCCTGGTGTTTTTTTAGTTATTGTGCTAAGACATT
>CAUYPK010076622.1:0-63117 GCA_963574355.1 Loris lydekkerianus
CATGACTTAGCAATTATGAATAGGGCTGCGATAAACATTCTGGTACAAATATCTTTGTTAAGATGTGATTTTTGGTCCTCTGGGTATATGCCCAGCAGAGGAATTACTGGATTGAATGGCAGATCTATTTTTAGATCTCTAAGTATTCTCCATGTATCTTTCCAAAAGGAATGTATTAATTTGCATTCCCACCAGCAGTGCAGAAGTGCTCCCTTTTCTCCACATCCACGCCATCATCTCTGGTCTTGAGATTTTGTGATATTGGCTAGTCTCACTGGAGTTAAATGATATCTCAAAGTAGTTTTAATTTGCATTTCTCTGATGATTAAAGATGATGAGCATTTTTTCATATGTCTGAAGGCCGTGCGCCTGTCTTCTTTAGAGAAGTTTCAAGTGACCATCAATACACGAATGGATTAATAAATTGTGGTATATGTACACCATGGAATATTATGCAGCCTTAAAGAAAGATGGAGACTTTTCATCTTTCATGTTTACATGGATGGAGCTGGAACATATTCTTCTTAGTAAAGTATCTCAAGAATGGAAGAAATAGTACCCAATGTACTCAGCCCTACTATGAAGCTAATTTAGGACTTTCACATGAAAGCTATAACCCAGTTACAACCTAAGAATAGGGGAAAGGGGGAAAGGGAAAGGAGGGAGGGGGGAGGGGGGTGTAGGGAGGGGTACTGGTGGAATTACACCTGCGGGGCATCTTACAAGGGTATATGTGAAACTTAGTAAATGTGTAATGTAAATGTCTTGGCACGGTAACTGGGAAAATGCTAGGAAGTCTATGTTAACTATTGTGATGAAAATGTGTCAAATGGTCTGTGAAGCTAGTGTATGATGCCCCATGATCATATCAATGTATGCAGCTATGATTTAATAAAAAAGAAAGAAAGTTTTATCTCCAATCACCCTTCCTCCTTTCTTGTTCATTATTGTTATCTAGTATTTTAGTTTTACTATAACAACTTCTCAATTTAGATGTTAATAAACTGTTAATATTGCTTACAAAAAAAAAAAAAAAAAAAAAAAAAAAGAAAGTCTCCTTCATAAAATTTTTCCCCAGGTCAACATCTTCAAGTGTTTTCCCTAAATTTTCTTTGAGGATTTTTATTGTTTCATGCCTTAGATGTAAATATTTTATTTATCTTGAATCAATTTCTGTAACTGGTGAAAGGTGTGGGTCCATTTTCAGTCTTTTACATGTGGTTATCATGTTTTCCCAGTACTATTTATTGAATAGAGATTCCTTTATTTGTTTCTATTACTAAGCTTTGGCTATACAGGTTTTTTTCCGGTTCCATACAAAATGAAGAATTATTTTTTTCCAAATCTTGAAAGTATGTTATTGGTCTTTTAATGGGGATTGCATTGAATCTGTAGATTGCTTTGGGAAGTATAGACATTTTAACAATGTTGATTCTTCCCAGCTAGGAATGTGGTATGTTCTTTCATTTGTTAATATCTTCTGCTATTTCTTTTCTTATAGTTTTATCTTTGTAGGAGTCCTTCTTTTCTTTTGTTAGGTATAATCCTGGGTATTTTATTTTATTTTGAAGCTACTATGAAGGGAATTGTGTCCTTATTTAGCATCTTGACTTGTCTGTTATTAGCATATACAAAAGCTATTTTGTGGACTGATTTGTGGACATTGATTTTATATCATGAGACATTACTGTATTTTTTGATCACTTCCAGGAGTCTGGTGTTTGGTTCTTTGGGGTTTTCTACATGTAAGACTACATCATTGAGAAACAGCGAGAGTCTGACCTTCTCTGCCCCCATTTGGATGCCCTTTATTTCCTTCTCTTGCCTCATCTATTTTTTTATTATATTGTCTAGAACTTTGAGGACTATTTTCAATAGTAGTGGGGGATATAGGATATTCTTGTCTCTTTCCAGTTCTAAGTGGAAAAGCTTTCAGTTTTATTCCATTCAGTATAATATTAGCTGTGGGTTTGTCGTAGATGACTTTGGTCAGTTTTAGAAAAGTGCCATCTATGCCTGTAATCTTAAGTGTTGTAATTAGAAAAGGGCATTGAATTTCATTGGATACTCTTTCTGCATCTATTGAGAGGATTGTATGAACTTTGTTTTTGCTTCTGTTGATAATAGTGAATTATGTTTATGGACTTGTGTATGTTAAATTAGCCTTGCATCCTTGGGATAAAACCTCCTTGTTCATGATGTATGATTTTCTTTAATATGTAACTATAATCTGTTTGCTAGGATTTTACTGAGAATTTTAGAATCTATATTCATTAGTGAAATTGGTCTCAAGTTCTCCTTTTTCATTGGGTCTTGTCTGGGTCTTGGTATCAGGGAGATGTTTGCTTCATAGAATATGTTGGGGAAAATTCCTTCATTCTCAGCTTTTTGGAATAATTTCTACAGTATGGGTAGAAGTTCTTCTTTGAAGGGTTGATAGAATTCTGATGTGAAGCCACCTGAACCAGGATATTTTGGGGGGGAGATTTTTTATTGTTTCTCTGATCTCAGTGCTTGAAATTGGTCTGTTCTAGAGATTTATTTCTTCTTGGTCAAGTCCAGGGAGAGGATGTGATTCCAGGTATTGATCCATTTTTTCCTCATTGTCAAATTTCTAGGCATAGAGTTTCTTATAGTACTCAGAGGTAATCTCTTATATCTTAGTACATCTGTTGTTATTTCCATTTATCATTTATTTCCACTTATCATTTCTGATTGATGTTATTAAATATTTTACTTTTCTATTTCAATTTCATTTGACCAAAAGTTTATCAATTTTGTTTATTTTTTTGAAAAACAAACTTTTTGTTTTGTTTATTTTTCTGAATGATTCTTTTGTTTTCAATTTTATTAATCTCTGATTTAATTTTGGTTGTTTCCTTTCTTCTGCTGGGTTTGGGATTAGATTTTTTTTTTTTCTTTTTCTAACTCCTTAAGATGGTTCATGAGTTTGTTGATGTGCTCTCTTTCTGGGTATTTTTTGTTTGTTTGTTTTTTTGTAGTTTCTGGTTTGAACCCACCACCTCTGGCATATGGTGCCAGTGCCCTACTCCTTTGAGCCACAGGTGCCACCTTCTCTTTCTGTTTTTTTGAATGTAAGCATCTAACACAATAAATTTCCCTCATAAGACTACTTTTGCTGTATCCCACAAGTTTTGGTAACTTGTGTCTTCATTATTATTATGTTTGAGTAATTTAACAATTTCCTCTTTTATCTATTTCTGAACTCAACTATCATTCATCATAATGTTATTTAATTTTTATTAAAATTTTTATTAAAAATTAAAAATCTCTTTTGTATGGAGATGAATGTTTTGTTTGGAGTTGAGTTACACCTTTATTGCCTTGCGGTCTGAGAAAATACAAGGTACAATTTCAATTTTTTAAATTTTGATGAAGTTTGATTTGTATTCTAGGATGTGATCTATTTTTTGAGTATGTTCCATGGGCTTATGTGAAAAATGTATATTCTTGAGGTTTGGGATGATGTGTTCTGTATATGTTTATTAATCCCATTTGCTCTAGACTCACATTTAATCCTTTTAATCTTTGCTTAGTTTCTGTTTAGAGGATCTATCCAGTTCTGTCAGAGGGGTGTTTAAGTCCCTGGTTCTTATGGTATTATAGGGCATCATATTGTTTAGACCAAGAAAAGTCTGTTTCATAATACTGGGAGCATTAAATTTGGGTGTAGATATGTTTAAAATTGAAATGTATTCTTATTGTATTTTTCCCTTGACCAATATGAAGTGTCCATCTTTATCTTTCTTAACTTTATTGACTTCAGATCCACTTGTGTCTGAGAATAAGACAGCAATCCTTAGTTTCTTCTGATTTCCATTTGCTTGGAATACTGTTTTCCAATCCCTAATCTGAGTCTTTAAGTCTAGGTATTTTTCCTAGAGATGGCACATGGATGGTTTGTATACTTTTATCCAGTCTGTTAGCCTGTGCCTCTTCAGTGGGAAGTTCAATCCATTGACATTTATTGAGAGAATTGATAAGTATGGTGGAATTATATTAATCTTATTTTGTGAAAATGCATTGTATACTTTTATCTTTTGCACTGTTGTGGAAGCTAAGTTGTGCCTTTTAGCTTCTGGGTGTTTAGTATGCATGTGGTCCTTTTTCATGTTCAGTGTTGAGAATAGGTATAAGTATTCCCTGTAGAACAGATCTTCTTGTGGCAAATTTCCTCAGTATATCTGCACAAGTTTTGGTTTCTCCATCAGTTTTGAATCTTAGTTTGGCCAGATACAGAATTCTGAAGTAAATTTTTTTTTTTTTTAAGAATATCAAAGGTGGATGATCATTCTCTCTGGCTTGGAAAGTTTCCATTGAAAAGTCTCCTGTCATCCTAATGGCTCTTCCTCTGTAGGTCAGTTGGTACTTACTCCTGGCTGCTTCTAAGATTTTTTCTTTTGTCTTGACTTTGGACAGGTTCATTACAGTGTATCTTGGAGAAGCTCTGTTTTAATTTAGATCACCTGGTATTCACTAACTATCTAAAAGGAGTGTGTTGGGGACTTTAGTAAAACTTGGGAAGTTTTCATTTATGGTAGTCTTCAGTAGGGCTTCCATTTCTTTGGGACTATCTTCTTCCCCTTTGAGGATCCCTATTATTCATATGTTTAAATGGTTCATTTAGTGTCGTGGTTTTCCAAGTGATCGTTTTACTTTCTCACTCCTTTTATATCTCTTTAACTACCTGAGTTAACTGAAAAACTTTATCCTCTTTGCTGTGAGGTTCTTTTTTCTTCATGGTCTAATCTATTTTTGATACTTTCTACTGAATCTGTACATTCTCTGATTGTCTTCTTCATTGCCTTAAGCACCAGAATATCTTTCATATATTCTATATATTCCTTGTCAATCTTTGGTTCTTTATTTCCATTTCCTTTTGGTTTTTTATATTGTCCAATTTTTTTATGTTGTCCAAGTTTTTTGATTGGTTCCTCCTCATGTATTCTTTCTTCTTGTTCAGCTCCTTATCCTCCTTTTTTTCTGTCCCACTTCCTCTTTTGTTTGAAATTACCTTGTCTCAGAGCTTTGGTGTTGAAGTGGCTGTTTGGTATAAAGTCAAAAGTAGGAGAAGGGTAAAGTGTGAGCAGGAAAATATAAGAGGAACAGAAAGAAAGATGGTAAAAGTAGGAAAGTGAAAAAAAGAAAATAAAAGTAAAAAGGACGGGGGTGGTGGTGGTGAAAGAAAATTATTGAGGAACAGGAGAGAAGGAGGACAAGAACAGAGAATGAGAGTGATAGAAGAAATGGGACTGATTGGCATGGTGCTAATGCCATGCTTGTAACTGAAGGATTTTAGGGACTGTGCTGGGTGGGTGCTTAGAAGATAGGAGCTCCTTACCAGCCTGAGTAAAGCCAGACTCTTCCTTTGTCAAAAATAAAAAGAGAAAGAAAAGAGCAAAAAGAGAAAAGGAGGAAAAATTATATAAAAATGAAAAAAGTAATAGAAAAATTCTGCAGTATGGTCTTCTCAATATAGTAGTCCAAGAAACAAAAGTAGAAGGGCTCCCTAGACCATTATCTCTTGGCCTCCTTGAGCCAGACTACTACCATGCCCTCACAAACAGACCACAGCCGTGTCACTCCAGCTGTCAGTGACAGAAATAAAAGAGAAGAAAATCAAAATAATAAAATAAGGGTAGATAAAATTAAAAATTTTGTTGTATTAAAGAAAGCAGAGGGAGGAAAGAGGAAAAGAGTAAAGAGGAAAGGAATACCAAAAAAAAGGATGGATATCTTAGCTGTCTCACAAGCAATTTATATGGGAAATATTAGAAAAGTAGAAGAGAATCTATGAAAAGAGAGAATGGAGAGGAGTGAAGTAGAGAGAGAGAGAGAGAGAGAGAGAGAGAGAGAGAGAGAATAAATGAGATTACAATAGCATACCCCCAAATACAGAAGCCCTTGCTCTTGATGATAGTAAAAAGGGAAGTTAAGTATAGAAGCAACCAAATTATCACAAACACAACAAAGCAAAAAAATATTAAATCACCCAAAACACCAGCAACCTCAGCAACAAGGAAAAAAGAAAAAAATAAGTGTGCTTGCTCGCTCACTCTCTCTCTCTCTCTCTCTCTCTCTCTCTCCATATATGTGTGTATACATATGAAGGGACCAATTTTAATAGGAATATTTATGTCACAATATATTTCTGGGATGCCAGGTGGCTCTGTGGTATTTTAGGAACAGAAAACACAGCTGGTCACTTTTTCTAGTTCCCAGGCATGGGCCTTGTTCCTAACTTAATTGCCCTCGGTGATCACCTGATTGTTTCCTCAGCATTCAGAACCCACAGGGTTGGGATCATAAAGCTCTCCAGAATCCTTCAGAGGCAGGTCTCACAGTGCCCCCTGACAACAGTTCCCATGGGGTGCTGGAGCCACTGACATTGTCCCAAGAGTGGAGTTATGATACTGGCAGGTAGAATAAAGGCAGCAGTGCTTTAGGCCCTTGCAAGGTTTACCCTCATGACTTTCTCTTGACCTTCCCCAAATAGCAGCTCCCTTGGCAGTCAGAACCTTCTCAGTATGGCTGCCCCACCAGCCACCAAACCGATGGCAAGTCTACTCTGACTGGCACTCAAATCTGGCTGCTATATACTATTCGTGTCGGCCCACACTTCCAAGCTTTCCACTCAAAGTGCACCATCCCATGAAATGTGAAAACTGTGGAAAGGCTTCCTCGATCCCCAGACCTCCATTGGGGGGCTGGCTATTCCTACTGGCTTCCAATCTCTTGACTAATGAAGGAGATCTCCACTGGTCTGGATCACATGCTGTCTTCTGGGTACCACTACCTCACTGTGCACATTGAGCTATGACTCTGGGGAAGGTCCCCATGCCAGATATGGCTGGGTTCTCCTTTTATCCCCAGTCATACTAGGAGAGCTCAGCCAAACAATCCTTCTGGTCCGCCATCTTGCTCCTCCTTCAATTCCATATGAATTTTGTAATTAGCTTATCAATTGTTGTACAAAAGCCATTTGGGATTTTTAGAAGGATTTAGTTAGTCTAGATATCAATTTGGAGTGGATTGACATAAATTCATACCACAGAATATCTTTCTATTTATTTAGGGTTTCTTTAATTTCCTTCAAAAATATTTTGTTTTCAGTGTATGAGTCTTACATTTTTAGTTAAATTTATTTCTAATTATTTCTTTTTGATTTTTTTTATAAATTGAGTTGTTGCCTTAATTTCACATTCTGATGGCTAATTGCTAATGTATAGGGATATGGTTAATTTTCTATAATGGTTTAATATCATGGAATCTTGCAGAATTCATTTATTAGCCCTAATAAATTTATGGTGGATTACTTAGGGTTTTTTTTCTGCAAGAGTTCATGTCATCTGAAAATGAAGATTATTTTATTTCTTATCTTACAATATATATGTTTTTAATTCTCTTTCTTGCCTAAGTACTATATCTAGGATCCAAAGTACAAAATTGAATAGATGTGGTGAGAGCAGACACCCTTGTCTTGTTTCTAATCTTAGGGGATAAGCATTAAGTCTTTCAACCTTAGGTATGATTTCAACCATGGTCTTTTAATAGATACCCTTTATCATATTAAGGAATTCTCTCTATTCCTATTTGGTTGTGTGTTTTTATCATGAAATCAATTTTGACTTTTGTCAGATATTCTTTCTACACCTATTGATATGATAATGCAGGTTTTTTATCTTATTCATTAATATTGTATATCACATTGATTAAGTTAGAGTATTAAACCATCCTTGTATTCCTAGAATAAATGCCACTTGGTTGTAAATTTACATATATTTATGGATTACAATTGCTATTCTATTGTTGAGGATAAAATGTGCTAATATCTTTATTTTACTTAGAAGAACTACTAAATAACTAGACTTTTAGTTTAGGACATTTTAGTGATAACTTGAAAGAGATCACAGAGGTCCTAATAAGGTGACATTTATTAATAGAATAATAAGAATACTAGTCTATTGTGCCTTTACCAGCTATGTGATTGATATTCATGTGAGTTAGGTGAGGCTAAACTTACCTATGTCTGCAATTATAGCCTTATTGTTAAACCCAAGGCTAAATTTGTGGTTTTGATATTTTATTCTCTTTTGAAAATATTGACTATATACCCTTTTTGGAATATTGTGTACTAACTGTACCACAATATTATATATTTATCATTCTTCTTCTGGATATTCTCTATTGTTTTCCTTTTTGAGTTACTCTTTTTTGGCCACACCTTTAATTTTAGTATCCTTTATGTGTTAATCCATGAATATCTTCTCATATCACAAATACATTTTTGGAGATACCATCCACTCTGGTAGCTTGAATTATTGATATAATTTATATTACTGAATATATACCCCATTGCATCTTCCTCCTATGAAAACTTGCAATTTGTATGTGTGTCTGTGTGTTTATACATGTAGGATATCACATCAGCATCTTAAGTTTATATCCCATCATTTTCTCTGAACTCTCAACCTCTTCCACCTTCTCTTTTCTCTAACACCATAGTAAATTGGTTTACTACTTAAATAATTTCTCAAATATGTATGCTTACCTCCACCAATTTTATTCTGTGTAAATTTGTAATGTGGGCTATTCTCACTGGGGTTGGGTGATATTTTAGGGTGGTTTTGATTTGCATTTCTCTGATGATTAGGGATGATGAGCATGTTTGTTACCCATTCTCCTGTCTTCCTTAGAGAAGATTCTATTCATGTTTCTTACCCAGTGATATATGGGATTGTTGGCTTCTTTTTAATTAATTTGAATTCTCTGTAGATCCTAGTTATCAAGCTTTTGTCTGATTTGTAATATGCAATCTTTTAGAATTTTTCCAATTCTAAAGATTGTTTACTTTGGTTGTTGTCTTCTTAGCTATACAGAAGCTATTAAATCTAATTAAGTCCCATTTATTTATTGTTGTTGTTACAATCGCCCTAGAAGTCTTCATAAAATCTTTCCCCAGGCTGATATCTTCTAGTGTTTCACCACATTTTCTTTGAGGATTTTTATTGTTTCACGTCTTGATTTAAATCTTTTATCCATCTTGAATCAATTTTGGTAAGTGGTGAAAGGTGCAAGTCCATTTTTATTCCTTTACTTGTGGTTATCCAGTTCTGCTAGCACCCTTTATTGTATAGGGCTTCTTTTCCCCAGTGTGTATTCTTGTTTGGTATATGAAAGATCAGGTGGCTGTAAGACGTTAGTTTTGTCTCATGGTTTTCTATTGATTTCCAGATGTCTATGTCTCTATTTTTATGCAAGTACCATGCTGTTTTTATCATTCCATTTTTAATTAGTGTATTAGCTTTCATTGCTCTTGAATTACAAAAGTGCTTCATGTATTTTGGATATTAATTTCTTGTCAGATATAGGGGTTGCAAGTATTTTCTTCCATTCTGTAGGCTGCCCTTTCACTCTGTTTCTTTCTTTGCTGCATAGACAATTTTAGTTTGATGTAGTCTCCTTGTTTAAAAATATACAAGTCAGCATTTCATGATGATAATGTATTTAGAGTGAATGATGTTAACATAGGGTGTTTGTGGTAAGTGAGATTTCCTAGAGGAAGTAATAAAAACCAGATAGTTCTTATTCTGACTTCCTCATATATTGTTGAGGGATCTTGTTCTATAATATTTTATTTCCTGTTAAGTTTCCTGCTTTAGGTTACTGACACTTCTCTTAGACATGGTTAATCATAGAGGCAAGAGTCTTCAGAGTTAGTCATGTTTTTTTTTTTTTTTTTTTTTTACCCCCCCTTGCTGTAAGAGCTATAAGCTCTAAATAGAACTGGAGAAGGTCAAATTCTGCTTTTCATCCCTTTATTATCTTATTAGAATCTTCTCTGTCCCTTTGTAAGTGTTGAGGACAGAAAGTAAACTCACAGCATCATTTATATTTCTAATTCCTGTCTATGATTAATATTGATATTAAAAATTCTCTTATAAATAATATGACATAAAATTGGCCCTTTATTATGCTTGGTGAGGAAATGTCTATGCTAAATGACTATTCTCAAATAATTTGCCTTCTTATAAGATAATACTGGATGATTATTTCAGTTTCTGGAGGGTCAGTCTCTGGTTCTGAGCCAAATGAAATCCTCTGGGCTGTCAAAATGCCAAAACTGGTCCTAAAAATATATTTCACTATAATGGGAGTGCTTATTCTCACAGTTGGAAGAAATACCAGAGATTATCAAGTTCATCTCATAAGGAAGTTTTAAGGTATTGAAAGGTTGTGTTTTTTTAACCACTTAAAATATTATGGAAATGCAGGCAAGGCACAGTGGTTTACACCTGGAATCCTAGCACTTTCAGAGGCTGATGTAGGATTGCTTGCTGCCAGGAGTTTGAGACCAGAGAAAGACACTATCTCTAAAAAATAATAGAAAAAATTAATCAGGCATGGTGGCTCACACTGTTAATCCCAGATACTCGTGAGAAAGAGGCAGAGGGATTGGTTGAGCCCAGGAGTTTGCGGTTGCTGTGATTCATGATGACACAACTGCATTCTAGCCCAGGTGACAGAGTGAGATCCTGTCTTAGAAAAAAGGGAAAAAAATTGCAGAAATTAAAATTAAGGCAGGTCCAATGTTTACTAGTAATTTATTCATATATGTCCCAAATAAAAAGTGATGGAAGTATTAGGGTGAGTAAGCATCATTTCATATACCTTCATTGTCTAATGCCTAATGTGATTACCAGCTGGAGCAGGAGCAACTACCCCCCATATAGTTGTTCCTGTGATGCATAGTGCACTACAGTGAGATTTTCATTCTGTTCTAAAGAAGTGAATATTGACCAGTAGCATAGAGATTTGGAAGGTTGAGAGATGGACGTAGTGACTATAACTGCTTTGTATCTTCTATCAGGAAATGCTACTGTTGCAATTGTGTGATAACAAGAGACATTACCACTAGATCCATCTATAGTTAGATTCTTCTTGAGTTCTTGTTTATTAAGATATATAAATTAAAGATGCACTTGGTTTAGAATCATAGTAACTTGGACTGCTTGCTCTGCCAATTAATCACCTCATGAAATCCAGTCTTCTTACTTAAATCAGAATGTTCAGTTTCCCTGGAAGAAGTTAACATAAAGTCTTTGTTGATTTCCCCAGAGAGAATATGATTTTTTGTTTATTTACCATGCCAAAGAACTTGAATTCATTTCTTTTTCTAATTTACTTCATTCTAGGTACCATTTATATCTATGATCTGAGTGAGCCATGCTTACTTTACAAATGAAGCTTGTCTGAACCTTTATGTTCTGGAAGATGGTGATAGCATGAGTAATTTTTCTATGTTGTGGGCATTTAGAGATTTTCTGATAAAGTCTATAGACTTTCTCTGTACACATAGAATATATATAGATTATCTCTTGTAGTGAGTTGATATTCAGTCATGGGGTTAATTTTTTCCTAGTATGGAGAGTATCTGCAAAGAGATTTCCAGCTACTTGACTTAGTACTGCAAGAGGCCCAAATCTTATATATATTTAGATGCATTCTAGTTAGGAGATTGATATAATGTGGATGATTTTATACACAGTGACAGGCATGAGAAATATTACAGAAACAGTATAACAAAAGAAGTAGTGCTTACTATAGTTAGTACATGACAAGCGTTCAGTAAATGATTGTTGAATAGATTGAATTAAGTCACATTATTAATGCAAGTATTTACTTAGTTCCAAGTAATGATGGTCTCCATGTAGTTGATTTGTCCTTTATCTGAAAAAAATCAAAGCAAAACAAAAAATATATATACATTGAGGCTCCCCACCTTGAGTTGGATAAGCAAGACTATTATAGGGCTTTAAAGAATTATTAAAACAAATAATAGTACAAATACAAATCAATACACCTGACTAATCCAAGGCCCATATAAATCAGTCAGCATGTTTGGAATTATGTAGAAAATACATCTAGTTATCTATTAAGGTTTGGGGGCTTAGTTTTGGTTTAATGTTATTAGAGTATCAATGGCTGACTATCTTCTATTAAGTCTGACATAGGAACTAGAAAAATGATATGGCAGTTTTCTTTGCTGATGGAATTACACCATAATTGTTCTCCTCAACATCCACATATTGATAAATACAGGTTGAGCATCCCTAATCTGAAATCTGAAATGCTCCAAACTCTGAATCTTCTTGAACACCCATGTGACACCACAGGTGGAAAATTCTATACATAAATATTTAATCCAAACTTTGTTTCATTCATAAAATCATTAAAAATATTGCATAAAATTAACTTCAGGATATGTATATAAGATAAATATGAAACATAAATGTATTCCGTGTTTAAACTCAGATTCTATATGCAAGATATGTCATCATGTATATGCGTATATTCCAAAATCCAGAAAAATCTGAAACACTTCCTGTCTTAAGCATTTCAGGATACTTAAATTGCATATGCATTTATATGTGTATATGCATACGTTTTTTAGACAGTTTAACCTAGATCAAACTGCTCCCCCCTTCTTTTATTCTTCAGCTGAAGTAGCAGAAGCTATGATTTATTGTATACTTGTTCACTCAGCCATACTTGAGAATAGAGCTAATCCAGAATGTCAGGTCCAGCGCAAAGAACCAGTAGAGAATGTTTTGGTGCGAGCAAGATGGATTTCTCAGGGGTGGCCTAGGAGATTGGATGATGATGGAGTCTTAGATTCACTTAGAAGCAAGTTCTAGCATGCAGTCCAACAACTTGTACCAGTGTCTTCAGCCTCTAGCATTCCAGATTTCTGTTCTTGTGGCCTTTATGTGTGCACAAGCAGGTGTTTTACTTAGACGTCTTCCTCATCTTTCTTCTTTTGCACTTCAGCCTGTACATTCACTTCTTCTTCTACTTGGCTCTCATGACATGGAGTTTTCTAGAAAAATGGCTCTAAGGCTGAGAGCCAAACTGTTCTTTGATTGGCATTTTCTCCTCTATTATCAATATTATGTTTGAATGCATTGTTTTCTCCTGAGGTGATTATAGAATACTATAACCTACTATGTTAAATGTTCTGTTCATATCAAATGTTTTTAGTTGTGTTTTGCTAAATGCTAGGTTACCTATAAGCAATTTCAGGAATATAAAATACATTGATACTTGTAGGTTCATATTGATGAACATTCCATTATTTCCAGTTTCTCTTTTCCAAAAATTGCTACAAGGAGCACTTGTATATACAAACACAAATGAGAGAGTTTCTCTAGGTTGTTAAATAATATTTATCGGAGGTTGCTGCTTTGGACTAGCCTCCTTCACTAGCAGGGCACCAGACCAAACCAGGATGAAGTCACTTGGGTGAAGTGCCACATAATCACACTGAACTTTGAAATGGGTCAACTTTTTTGAAAAACATGACCAGTCTTCTTTTTGTTTCCTGATTTTGATTTCTTCAGACTACTTCTGTCTAGAAAGCCAATATATTTGTTTCTCAGGTTATTAAAACACTCATTCTATCTTATAGAATGAGAAATTGCCTGATCTAAAAATGCAAATAAAAGCCAATTAGATCTTTAACTTAATTTGTGGTAATTTTTTGTCTTGACAGTTTTTGATAATCATGAAAGAACCCAAAGGATCCTGTTGCTGACTCCTCACAAACTTTGTGGAATTTAGGAGGGGCACTGTGGGCCCCTCTGAAGTCTCTTGTCTTATGCACGAAGCCCCAAGGATTTTAAGTAAGTACCTCTTGGGTCACAGTCTTTTTGCCTTGTGGCCTCTAATCTTTTTGGATTTTGAATTTAGGTATTAGTTTGTGCTGTGAGAGAGCACATGACCTTTTGTGGTTTTCAGGGATTAATGTGTCACTTGGCAGGGGCTGTAGCTTCTTTTAATGGTTGTAGTAAGTGGTGGTTACTGCAGGAGGTATGCAACTTTGGCTTATAGAAATTTTCAGGGATGTGAATTTTCTCCTCTTGGTTTGGTCAAGGAAAATCTCAGAGCTGTAGCCACAATTTCACAGGTGTGCACAGGTCAGGCACTTCAAAACTGCTTAGAGTACTATCTAACAATAAGACTTCCGTGTTAGGATAAGCTGGGTCACAGAATGAATTAGTTTGAACACTAAGTTATCCACCAGCTTTAAGAAAATTTCCACGCAATGTAAGAACACTGTGAAAATGTTACATGGCCTAACCATGAGTTGTTTCCTTTTTAGGCTATTATTGCCACTCTGAAAGACCCAAGACTCAATGTAAAAATGAGATCCTTAATTGCTAAAGAACTGAGTAGTCCCATTTCTGCCTATGCTTTCCTTTTACATGTATAAAAATTAGACCCTGAAAGTGCAGATTCTTACAAAAATGGCAAAATATCACTAAAGGTAACTTAGAATTATGATGATTATTATGTATCATTTTCTAAATGAAAAAAGACTGTTCATCTAAGAAGTATATTTGAAAATAAGGGATTCTAAATTGAGCTCACCTGTGGTTGCCTATTTTGAGTGATGTGGAGAAGCTTCTTTAAAGATTTCAAATAAATTTTGTTTCTTCTAAAGACTCCTTACAAAAGGCAAATGAAAAGCTTAAACAACTAATTGATAAGAAATATTGAATATTCTAACCTTCTCATTAGGCAAAAATAAACTAAAGTACTTATAAAAGTTAGACCTGCCAATCTAGCAGGTTTGCTTCCTTTTCAGAGCTATCTATGCTGAATCCTGACATAGAAAATGATTTATTTGCCCAATTCATTAATGGGCTCCACCCTGAATTCTGTAATCTAGGGAAGAACCAGAAGTTAAGTTGAAAAGCCTACCTTTGGAACTGAATTAATCCCTAAAATGGCAGTTAGTTAGCTGGTTATTTTTTAAAGTCTTTTGTAGAAATTGATAAATATAAAGGAAAATCTCTAGAAATTCTTACAAGGGGAAAAAGCATTGATCTAAACAAGCCTAAACTTTAACCATTTGGCCTAAACTAGGCTTCCTACTTTTACCTTTCTTTGCTTGGCAAGTAATAGTACTTAGCCCTAAAACCTATGCTCTGACCATTTGCAATGTAATTTTTCTGCATATTTTAAGAGACATCTGTTTGGAAATGCAGATTGAGTAGAAAAATTTTATTCATACCCTCATATTAATCTGAAATTAAAAATGGAAAAAAATCAATGATTATTAAAATTAAGAAAAATAAAATGGATATAGATGGGGTTAAACAAAGGTTAAATCTACCACAGATTGGATAGGTCAGAAAAATCCTCCCTTAGTTCCCTGGCATTAGAGGGTTCTAGACCAGTCTAGTCTATTTTCTAAAGTCTGTAAAAATGTAAAAATGTGGAAGAAAGAGATTACAATAAGTAACCTAGCTAACAATCAGGCAAGATAATCAAGAAAAGGGAAAAAAATACCTTGATTGTGCCTCCCACTGGAATGGTTAAAATGGTTGGTGGATAAGGAAGAGACATATTCTCAGAGTAAATGGTTTTAGAGAAAGATGAATAGGCCCTTAGGAGAATAGATGATGATTCGTGACTAAGTCTGGGTATAGTGTCCACTTCTAGACTCTTATCCAGTAAGAAGAGTTAATTTTCTCTAGTTGATGGAACTCCCTGGGAAGAGGATTAATGATAGTCAAATTACTTTTGGAAAAATCGGTCTCCAAGCAGATAAGGGTAAATTTTGAGAAGCCTTTCCTTGCATTTTGCTATTTTTCAAATGTCTTCTGCTCTAAGTGATATACTTGGGGTGTCATTTTCTGAACTCCTTCAGTTAGCTTTATTTTTTAAATTTCAGATTAATATAAGGGTATAGACAATTAGGTTACATTGTCTGCATTTGTTAAGTAAAGTCCAAGTTGCAGTTGAGCCTTTCACCTGGAAGGTGTGCTGTACACCCTTACATTGTACGTGATAGATGAGAGTTCCCACCCCTCCTTCCCCTCATCCCTTCTTGAATTTAAATGTTTTTTCTCCCATGTGAGTGTGTAGTTTTTCATCGACTAGTTTTGTATTAGTATTGAGTACGTTGAATGCTTGCTTTTCCATTCATGTGATACTTTACTTAGGAGGATACTCTCCAAATCCTTCCAGGTAAATATGAAAGATGTGAAGTCTATATCTTTCTTTATGGCTGAATAGTATTCTGTGGTATATCTATAACACAGTTTATTAATCCATTCATGGGTTGATGGGCACTTTGGTTGTTTCCACATCTTGGTGATTATGAGTTGAGCTGCTATACATTCAGTTGCAAATATCCTTAAGGTAAAATGGTTTTCTCTCATTTTCCACAGAGATTGTGGAATAAAATGGAAGGCTCTTTGAGGATTCTCCATACTTCTTTCCAAAAAGGTTGTCTTAGTGTGTAATCCCACCAACCAACAGTGTATAAGTGTTCCCTTCCGTTATTTAATGAACAATCAACATAATTGTTGAGAATGAGTAAATTAGGTATAATGTAAATGTGGATAAAAATTTATAAATGAACTTTTCATAGTTTCAAATTGTTTTTCACTAACTTGAAATCTTAAAGTTATGTTATATTGAATTAAGTAATAGATATTCATGAAATATTTGAGTCATTTCTAAGTAAGTTAAAAATACTGAAACATTAATTGGTGACTATAGGTTTAAAGTATGTATACTTTGGCATATTCCTTTTATACAGTATAAAGAAGCTAAATATATTTGGGTCTGTAAATAAGTGTAAAAAAATTTATTATGAGGAAGCATTTTTCCAAAAATTATGAAGTGGTGTTCATCTACAGAATACTGATAAACAATTAACAGTACTTACTGTATTCACTAGAAATTAAAATTAATAAATATTTAGTATTTATAATTAATGTATAACAATTAAAAATAGAAATAAAAAGGCAAATAATTCTGTATGCAAGTGAAATGTATATTTCATAAGGAAGATGTAAGGAAAGAGAATATATTTTTGTTAAGGAGAAAAAGAGAGTATTGTTTTCCTAAAGTACAGTAACTATTTAATAGTGGTAAAGAGGAATAATATAGGAAAACTCAAATAAATGTAAGAAAATTGTGAGGACAAAAACAAATTGTGTATGGTCAAATAAGCTAAATGTGTGAGAATTTATTATGCACTTTTTTAAAAAAGGAAATGAACTTTCTTATCAATGATACACTGATGAAAGCTAGAATTTTTTTTTTGAGACATATTCTTACTTTTTTGTCCTCAGTGGAGTGCTATGGCATCGTAGCTCACAGTAACCTCAACTCTTGGGCTTAAACAATCCTCTTGCTTCAGCCTCCCAGTAGCTGAGACTACAGGTAACAGCCACAACACCTAGCTATTTTTTTTTAGAGATGGGGTCTCACTGTAGCTCAGGCTGGTCTCAAACTCCTGAGGTCAGGCAATCCACCCACCTTGGCCTTCTAGAGTGGTAGGATTACAGGCATAAGCCACTGTGCCTGGCCTGTAAAACTAGAACTTTTTTGGCTTTGTTTTTTTTTTTTTGTTTTTTTTTTTTTTTTTTTTTTAACAGAAAACATATTTTTTAATGAGTTGATAAAGAGACTGTGAAAGGTTTTCATTTCCTTTTAAGTGATCTGCTGAAGGGAACAAGAGTAGAGATTTTGTTTTTGATAAAGATAATTCCTTGTTCTTTAAGTTATCTTTTATAATAAGTCTTTTGGTTACTTAAGAAAACTGAGTCTTTTTAATATTAAATGAGTTGCATTTCTATGCAATTATGCATTTTTTTGATTAATATGAGGGTACATATGATTAGGTTACATTGTTTGCATTAGCAAGGTAAAGTCGGAATTGCCACTGAGTCCTTCACTTAGGTTGTGTGCCATATACCCCTACATTGTATCTGTTAGGTGGAAACTTACCACACACCCTCTTACCCTTGAATTTATTTGTGGGTTTTTTTTTTTTTGTGTGTGTGTGTGTGTTTGTGGACCTATAGTTGTTGATTTACTACTTTCAACATAGTATTAAGTACATGGGATGCTTGCTTTTCAATTCTTGAGATACTTTATTTAGGAGAATGTTCCCCAAATTCTTCCAGGTAAAAATAAAAGATGCAAAGTCTCCATCTATTTTTATGGCTAAATAGTATTTCATAGTATACATATACTTCAGCTTATTAATCCATTCATAAGTTGATGGGCATTTGGGTTGTTTCCATATCTTGGTGATTGTGAACTAAACTTCTGTAAACATTCAAGTGCAAATGTCCTTGTAATATAGTGATTTTTTTTTTTTCTTCTGGATAGATAGGATCAAATGGAAGGTCTACTTTTAAGTCTCTGAGGATTCTCCATATTTCTGTCCAAAATAATGTATTGGTTGCAGTCCCTGCAACAATACTTAAGTGTTACCCTCTCTCCTCACTCACACCAGCATATGCAGTTTGGCACCTTATGATAAAAGCTATTCTCTCTGAGGTTAGGTGGTATCTCAGAGTGGTTTTGAATGATACTGTTTAATCGGGTGTTTTAAATCTCTTAACAAGTTTTGGCAAACTTTAAAAATCAAAGTTTAGGGCGGCGCGTGTGGCTCAAAGGAGTAGGGCATCGGCCCCATATACCGGAGGTGGTGGGTTCAAACCTCAGCCCCGGCCAAAAACTGAAAGAAAAAAAAAAAAAATGTAAGTTTAAATTATATAACTGGTCTCAAAATAACTTTTGAGACATTACAGATGGTTCCTGGAATGTCAGAAAGAGAGATAACAAATTAATGCGGGTTAGTTGGTGATACGAAATTATATAGGAAGCATTGTCAAATAAGAGTTTCATATTTGTACAGATACATTATTAATATGTGTTCTAGAAATTGTGTGAAATACCTAGCATCTGATATATTATGGGTCTTAATTTTGGTTATTATGTTAAAATATTGTATGATACATAAATAACCAAATTTCCTTGTCTATTGCATGATTATTATAATGAGATCTCATCAGGTTTTTAACCATGGTTATTTTAAGTCGTGTGACCTATAGACAGTTAATCATTTTCTGAAAGTTTCTACAAATACCTGTAATTCTAAAGTGTTTGGTCTTCAAGAAAATTCCTGGAAAGGACTCTAAAAGAGAAATTTTTTTCAGATAACTTTAAGATAATATCATAGGACTGGTTAAGAATTTGAAGAATTCTAATGAACAAGCTGATGGCTTAATAAAACTGTTCTTCCAAGATCAAACAGAATTAAATTGAATTACATGGGCCCAAATTAACTGACAAGGATAATGTTTAGATGACTTTTAATTCTGAAACTTTACTAGTTCTTTATTTTTTATTATATATTGAGGACTTATGGGCATAAAGTGATGTTATTTTTTTTAATGTAATGTGGAATTATTAATCAAGATAATTAACATATTTATCACTTCATATATTTAACATTTTTTTGTGATGAGAACATTTAGAATTTATTTTTAGTGATATTAATACATTGTTGACCAGTCACGAGTTAACTCCTGTTTTATTACACAAACCTTATTGACCAATCACAAGTTAACTCATGTTTCCACTTGCATTTAGTGATTACAATTTTTAAAACACACGGTAGTGTTGGATATTATAAAAGTTTTCTTGATCATGTTCAGTCATGTTCACTTTATTGTAAAAAATTATTTTTCTAGATATTCAGTTTTATCATAATCTTAGTTTTGCAAAAATTTCAGCCATGATGGATTGTGATAGGGAAGAATTTTTCAATAATTTATATGCAGATATTTTATATGCTTGTCTAAGTGATTGAGAAATATTTTTTATTGATCTGGAAAATGATAGTGTATCAGAAGAAGGTTATGAACCTGATATTGGACCACCAAAACTGCAAAAAGGAAATATAATAGAATGTGATAGTGAAAATGATTATGAAGAAGAGTAGATTGAAAATGATATTACAGCAACCTTAGAGGATTATACAAATATTTCTTATGACCTTAAGATATCTGTACTTTAACAACAATTTTAAAGGAAAAAAAAGGGAAAAAAAAGTTTTACTTATGACCTTAAGCCATCTGTACTTTAATAAAAATTTTATTTATTTCAAATTAATATTAGTGTACAAATTTTTAGATTATAATATTCTCACTTCCATGGTAAAGTCCAAGTTGTAGAAGAGCCTTTCACCTAAAGGGTGAGCTGAATATCTTCACATTGTGCATATTAGTTGAGATCCCACCAAATACCCTTCCTCCTCTCTCCAGTCTTTGTGTGTTTCATAGTTCATATGAGCATGTAATCATTTATATATTCATTTCATATTAGTATTGAGTACATTAGATTTTTTTTTTCCATTCTTGAGACACTTTACCAAGAAGAATGTGTTTCAACTTCATCCAGGTAAACATGAAAGATATAAAGCCTCCATCATTTCTTATGGTTGAATATTATTCCATGGTATACATATACCACAATTTGTTAATCCATTCATGGATTGATGGGCATTTGGGTTGCTTCCACTACTTGGCAATTGTGAACTGAGCTGTAATAAACATTGTGGTACAAATGTCTTTGCAGTAAAATGATTTTTGTTCTTCTGGGTAGATACCTAGTAATGGGATTTTAGGATCAAATGGGAGGTCTCTTTTTAGTCCTTTGGGAATTCTCTACACTTCTTTCCATAAAGGTTATATTAGTTTGTAGTCCCACAAGCAGGGTGAAAATATTCCCTTCTCTCTACATCCATGCTGGCATCTGTAGTTTGGGGATTTTGTGATATGGGCTAATCTTACTGGAGTTAGGTGATACTTCAGGGTGGTTTTGATTTGCATTCTCTGATGATTAAAGTTCAGGAACATTTTTTCGTGTGTTTGTTCGCCATTTGTCTGTCATCTTCAGAAAATTTTCTGCTCAAGTCACTTGCCCACATAGGAATGGGGTTTTCTTTTTCCTTGTTGTTTAAGTTTAGTCTCTATAGATTTTAGTTATCAGGTCTGTAATAACAATTTTAAAAGGTCTCATGAATGAAAAGATATCTAGGTTCATTGTAGTTTTCCTTATTGATTAATTAATTAATTTTTAATTTTCATTACTTTAGATTGATAGGGTGGTACAAATGTTTAGGCTACCTTGTTTTCATTTCTAAGGTAAAGTTTAAGTTGTAGTTGAGCTCTTCACCCAGAGAGTGTGCTGAATACCCTTACACTGTGCTCATGAGGTGAGATCCTGCCCTCAATCCTCCCTGCTCTCTTCTCCCTCCTTTCCCCTTCTCCCTGCTAGACTATACTTGTGGTTTTCTTTCATGTGCACTTGTAATTGTTCATATATTGGTTTCATATTAGTATTGAGTACACTGGATACTTTTTTCCCATTCCTATGATACTTTACTAAGAAGAATGTGTTTCAACCCCATCCATGTAAACACAACAAATGTAAAGTCTCCATCTTTTCTTCTGGCTAAATAGTAGTCCATGGTATACATATACCAGTTTGTTAATCCATTCATGGGTTGATGGGCACTTGGGTTGATTCCATTTCTTGGCAATTTTGAATTGAACTGCTATAAAAATTTTAGTGCAAATGTTCTTATGGTAAAATTATTTTTGTTCTCCTGGATACATATCTATTCATGAGATTGTGGGATCAAATAGAAGGTACACTTTCAGTTCTTTGAGAACTCTCCATGCTTCTTTCCATAGAGGTTGTACTAGTTTGCAATCCCACCAACAGTACAAAAGTGTTCCCTTCTGTCCACACACACACCAGCATCTTCAGATTCACTTTTTGATAATAACATTTTGATTTTGTTGCTTCTCAAACCAAATACTACTGCCAAATAGAACAAATTTATACAAATTCTGCTAAAACTTTACCATAGACAAAAGTTACCACTTGTGATGTAAACAAGTTTCTCAGTTTATTGATATTGGTGAGACAAACAAAAGATTATTGGTCAATGGACTCTTTGCTTAAAACAGCAATATTGTCTAAAACTATAACCAGAATGAGGTTTGAGAAAATTCTTATGGTTTTTCATCTTAGCGATAACTTATAAACTATATATAGTGAAGACAAACTTTTAAAATTTAGGCCTCTTTTTGGATTACTTTATTCCCAAATTTCAGTCTTTGTATATACCTAAGCAGTAGTTATCACTAGATCAGTGGTTCTCAACCTTCCTAATGTCACAGCATTAGGGAGGTTGAGAACCGCTGCCCTAGATGAAGGAATGGTATCATATAGTGCACATATCAGTTTCATTTCATTTTCATATTCAATTGTAGAATAATAGCTGATGACATGGGATATCTTCTACATAAAATTGCCAATCATCAATGTGTTTATAATGTATAGTACTCAGTTATTAACTATATTCACCATGCTGTGTAACTCATCTTGAAAAACTAAAAGTAGAATTAAGATATAATTTAGAAATTCTATTTATGGGTATTTGAAAAATTTGAAATTAATATGGAAAAGAGATGTCTACATTCCCATGTTAATTGCAGCACTATTTACAAAAGCTAAAATATGTGATCAACCTAAGTGTCCATCAAAGGAGTAACAGATTAAGAAAATGTGGTATACATATATGATAGGATACTATTCAACCTTAAAACAAAGAAATTCTGCCATTTGTGACAACATGGATAGTTTTTTATTTTAATGTTTTGTTCTCTAGGTTTAAGAAAACTTCTTTTAAGCTACACATAACTTAAAGTAATTTGGTAAAGTATAATTTTGTGAGCAAAAATTGAAACATTTACCTTTTCCATTGGATCCCTCCAGAATTTGCAAACTATTTGTAAGTATTCCTATTTTTATAGTGGTAATTTTTTTGCATATGTTCAACAAGGATTCCTCTCTTTATAGCAGGATACAATTTAAAATACTTGTTATATCACCAAGACATAGACTGTAATGTCATATTTGAGAATGTACTTAGGATTTCTGATCTCAAGGTTTCCCAGCTTACAGTAAATGAGGAAAACAAATGTCACTTTCTGGTAATCTCAGGAGCCTCAAGATGTGTTAGTGACCTCAAAAAGAGAGGAATTCACCCAAATGTATAGGTAATGCTTGCAAATCTGAAGTCTGCCTTGGTTTGGCTTCCTAGCTTCAAGAGACTTTTGAAAGTGTAATCTGAAATCCTTATCAAAAGTTCCAACAAATATGACTGAAAGGGGCGTACAAGGTCAGACAATTAAGTTTGTGAACTCATCCTGTTTCACCAATAGTTGCATTAGGGATGTTGTTAAAGTTTTCTACCGAGTGGGTTAAAGGGTCTCTTAGATAATTCAAACATTTAGACTTTCGTGAAAGATCAAATACTGTCAAGTTACCTGAATAGAGTAGTGATTATGAAATTCTAATTATAGCATTATCCTATAATATATAGGATATAGCCAAGCAAAATATGTAGACATTAGCAAGGAAAAAATTGAGGAGATTAAGAGTTTCATTATGATGGAAAGTCTTGTTCTGACATATTGGGGAAAGCTGTCCATAGCATGAACTCATGATCTTCTCATCCTGGTTTGCGGTTTGAATGTCTCTAGTTATAGAGTACTTTGGTTTACCACAGACTATTTAAGTTTAAGTTTTTAAGGGTGCTATACTTTCTGTATGGTTTGATTTATGTCTCTTATAATACATCGTTTCTTCATGTCGTTTGTAATTGTTTTATAGGAGATCATTTTTTGGTTAAGTTGGGTTGGGTTTGGAGGGCATGTTGCCCTGGTTGTAAATATATTATAGCATAGTAGTTTTCCCTTTGCTTCTGCACAGACTCCCAGAATTTTCTGCAGTTTAAAACCCTCTTTATTTTAATTTCATGCTTCTGGTGTACCTTTACTATGTATGTAGCTTAAATTCAGATTCTACATTTGTGTGGCACATATATGAGGACTGTGATTCCTTACGTGATTATTTTTCCTCACCACAAACCTCAGTTAAACAAAATTCTAATTTTTCTCCCCATAGTTGTTGGGAGGAACTTTACCAGTCCAGTTTTAACTCAGAGGACAGTACTACAATTTTATTTTCTTTGTACTGTGTCAAGGTCATCTCTTATCCCTGAATAGGCAATGCATTCTTAAACCCTAGGAACTATAAACATTCAACTAGACCAGTAGATTAATAAAGCTTTTATTCAGGGGTTAACTGATTTTGTTTTCTAGTTCTACCTATTTTACTTAAAAAAAAAATAAATAAATAAATAACGTAAAAAACTTCCTTCTTTTATGTTCAGGTATTTCATTTTCATTTTACCCAAACTTCCATGTGTGTACTTAGCTACGGTGTGCTTTAACACTCTTTTGATACTTTTTATCATTTTCTTTCTTTGTAATTTATGCTCTCAAGGCCCAAATCCAGTGGTTGGATGCCTGTGTTGTACATACATGGTGTGATCCATGAGCATGGGATTTATGTATCTGCTCATGGTTGACTTCCTCTTTAGGTCTATAATCTCATTATTTCTCATCCAATTTCTGACATGAGGAAGGGTCCTTTCCTAAGTTACCTAAGAGTAGTGTTAATATCCATTTTTGTTTCTCCTTTGTCCATGTTTGGGGGTCTGGTAAGGAATATTGTGTCTGTGTGCTTTCCCTGACTTATTTTATTTTTAGTCCTTTTGTTTGTAAAATGGGCGGAAATGTCATATGTATGACTTCTAAAGGCTGTTATGCCTCTAAAATTTGGCAAAGGGTAGTTATGCAGTATTATTTATTCCCCATTAAGAATGAGCTGGATTTTAATTTTCTTAGGATTGAAGTTCATCCTGCATTTTTCTTATTCTGACATATCTTATTGGAGTTGATGGAGTTGCAAATCAAGCTTCCTTTGAGAAATTGAAATGGCCTCATTTAATTTAGATAGTTTTTATGTTAATGTGTATTATTTATAAATGATTCACTTTGGGGAATTCAATTTGCAGCATGAATAGTTCAATTTCCAGGTATGGTATGATTTGGGATACAGTTTAATTACAATTAAGAAGTGTCACAGAACCAAGGAAGCATTTGGATAACAAAATATAACAAATATTTATAAAAATATATAGGATTCTTCCCTTTAAATCCCACAAAAAAATGTATGTAATGAATAGCAAGTAAAAGTTGACATTTAAATAATCAGAAATCAAAGTTGAAGTGACACAAACTTTTCTGTTTGTTTAATGACTTTGGAGATATGCAGAAAAAAGTTATTTAGTAATTAAATTTTAAATTAAATTTTCTATAAAAGTACATTTAACTGTACCTTAATTTAAGGATTTTTAAAATAGATTACTAATTTATAAATTATATGTTAAAAATAATGCAATTAACTGTGGACTTTATGCTTTGAATCATGCAGTGTACTATTCTATGTTTAGACATAGGACTACATTTATGAGTCCAGATGGCAACTCTTATAAGAGGCAATTTGCCAAAAGTATACCTAATTAATATTCATTTAAGGTGCACAGAAGTCAAGGGACTTCATTTTTATACTCCCCTTTAATGTTGCTTTTCAGATGCTCCCCATGCATACTTTGTGTTAATTCATTTTTCCTGGCATGCACACTCTTCTGTCAAATTTTCCTTATTCATACATCTACTTACACCAGTTCCTGCCTTTTAATAAGTCTGGAAATGAATCAATCAAGGAAAATCACCAAATTATTCCTTATATACAAAAGCTGGTTGCTGATTGTAGTTACCACAGTTATAAGCTTTCAAGTATTTGAGCCTCTTTTTTTTTTTTTTTTTTTTTTGCAGCATTAAGGCTACTTGGCTACACACCATATTGCAATTATTAAATCCTAGCAATGCTACATTAAATAAGAGAAAAATGTGTATGTCTTTGAGGAGTGTATGTTCCACACCCACAAGGTTGCTAGTGGCAAGTGTAATGCACACAAACTATTTATATAAAGATGGTAATTTGACAAATTGGAGTTTAATAATTATTAATGCATATCAGCTAACTCAGCAGCATAGTAAAAATACAGTTCTTATGGAAGGTCTCTTTGGGTAGCACATCAAGGACAGAGTGTGAGAGGTTTACTTTAAAAGTATTACTGAGCATATCAATACTTTGGGGTCCCTTGCTACAGAAGTCATTTATACTCTAATGCTACTTTAGCAAGAATAAAAATAATGAAAGACTTCCAAGAGAATGGGAATAAAACAACAGGAAGCCAGAGTATATAAAGTCAGACTCCTCCTCCTCATTTTTATAATGAAATAATTGATTTAAATGTCTCTGCTTACTAATAAGGACAGAGTTCTTAGATGTTCTTCATGAAATATGGTCTCAATGTCAGTATAAGAGAATATCCCTGATTCAAAATGCTTAGAACCAGAAGAGTTTCAGACATCATATATTTTTGGATTTGGGAATATTTGCATTATATAGTAATATACCACATAATAACATTTCAGTCAATGATGGACCACATATGAGGATGGTTCTGTACGATTCTAATAGAATGGAAACTTTTCTGTTACACAAATACTTAACATTGTATTACTATTTCTTTTTCTTTCTTTCTTTCCTATGTATTTATTTATTTGAGACAGAGTCTCACAATATCACCCTTAGTAGAGTGCTGTGGCGTCACAGCTCACACAACCTCCAACTCTTGAGCTTAAGCGATTCTCTTGCCTCAGCCTCTCAAGTAGCTGGGACTACCAGCACCCGCCACAATGCCTGGCTATTTTTTTTTTGTTGTTGCAGTTGTCTTTGTTTAGCTGGCCTGGGCCAGGTTCGAACCCACCAGCCTTGGTGTATGTGGCTGGCGGCATAATCACTGTGCTATGAGCGCCAAGCCAACATTGTGTTACTATTTACTTATACTGTTCAGTACGGTAGCCTGTTGTATAGGTTTGTAGCCTAAGAGCATAGGCTAATGCCATATAAATTATGTAGATAACAGGCTGTACAATTTAGGTTTTGTGTAACTACATTCTGTGATCTTCACGCAATGATGAAGTCACTTAACAATGCATTTCTGAGAAAATATTCCAGTAGTTTAGTGATGCTTGATTGTACTTGCCTCGTTGAACATCCTAAATCTAAAAATCTGAAATCTAAAATGTTCTAATGAGTGTTTCCTTAGAGCATCATGTCATCTCTCAAAGAAGGTTAGGATTTTGGATTTATGGGTTTGGGATGCTCAACCTGTAGTAATATCCATGATGTTGAACTGACCTTCAGTGGAACGTCTTCTCAGAAAAAGGCCCATGAATTCCTCTGTCCAATAGGATAGCTGGCAGAAAGACTAGTTAACCCCAACCTTCATCACTTCTGTAAACTGATTCTATTTGGGAGTCCATGAACATATATTGCTTTTATTTTCCTCTGTAAAACAAGAATATTGACAACATGATTCTCAAGCTCTCTTGAACGGGTAAATTTCATCATTAACATAAATATCTTGAAGTTACTGAATAATAAAATTATAAGTTTTATTAGGTGGCACAGCATACACTCTAAGTTAGGACCTTAATGGGAAACAAAGCCACAGTACAATAATTTGAGGAGGGTTCATTTGCAAAGGTGCTGTTCATAAGGTATGGACAGGGAGTATGGGAATTATAAGATATGGTATAAGAACCAAGAGCCATTTAGCTTGTTACTATCTCTAGTCTTGAGAGACAAAGTGGTTAATGGAACTCAAAAGGAAAGAGGTTTATGTAAGGCCAGCTGCTTTAAGAGCTAACTTTCTCTGTTAGAGACACAACCAGACTGAAACCTTATTGGAAGGGAACCTGAAGAATAAATACCCTAATTTCACTCTCTTCTCTCCCTCTGGTCTTATGCTGGTGCTCTCTACTGGCTGAAGCTAACTGAAATCTGTAGGTCAGGGGATTTCAATGATACAGTCCACACAGATCAGTCTCCTGAAGCAGAAAGCCAGGTGGAGAAGAGTAAAGGATAAATCTAGGGCTGCAAATGTCAATTTTATTAATTCAGCATGTATGATGTACCAGACTCCTTATGTGTATTATTTCCTTTAATTCTTAAAACACCATGAGAGAATTTTTTGTTAGACCAGTTTTACTGATGAGAAGTTGAAAGATATGAGTTTAATTTGATCTGAGTCACACAGATAATCAACTCAAGGCTGAGCTCATAAATATAATTCTATATTTCTTCTCTATAAAAGTATTATTAGCTAGACTTTATTGAATCTAATTCTATTGATTATCTTTAGAGGTAGCTACTATTATCCTCATTTAACAAAGAGGGAAACAGACACACAAGAAGTTAAATATGGTGTACACAAGATTATAGAGCTAGTAAGAGATATAGCAGCATTTGTAATCAGGAAGTCTGGTTCTAGAACTGATATTGTTTGTTTACTATTACACTGTAGCATCTGCTAATCTGCATTTTTTTCTCCAAACTAAATTTGATATTATAATACTTATTCTTTAATGTACATTACAAAACATCAATTAGAATAGTTTATATGACCCCTTTCCTCATAACTCAACTGCCCCAGGCTTTAAATTAAAAAAGCATCGATCTCTAAATATATTGTCCCACCTTTTCCAAGTAAGGGAGAAATTATTTGTTCTAATTTAATAAGGATAACATTCTGCTTCTGTCTGGACCAGAATTTCACCTCTAGGATTTGGGAAATGAGTTTGTGATCTGTAAAATTAGGATAGCAAAAGTATCTTATACATGGACTAGCTATGAAAATATGCATATACTATTTCAGATTATGGTACAAAATATACTATTTCCTTTAAGCAATAAACCTTGAACCACAACCACAAAACATTAGAGTGGATACTTTTAAATGTATTTTAATATAATTTAATATATTAATACAATTAATATAATTGTATTAAATTACAAATCCAAGGCCCTCTGATTTTATATTTTATATTTTGTGTTATTTTAAATACCCACATAACACACGTTACTTGTAGAAAATACATGTAAATGGTAAGAAGAACATAAAAAATGATCCATAATATTACAACTTAGAAACAATATTTCTATTTTGATGTAAATTTTTCTGGAATATTATCTTATATGTGTGTGTGTGTATGTGTATATATATATATATATATATATATATATATATATGAGAAAAGTTTAAAATATATACTGTTAAAATAATTTTAAAAAACACCAAGTGGTATATACTCATTAGAGAAGAAAATTAAATAATGCAGTTAAAGAAAAGGAATTAAAATATAAATCAATACAGAGAGCCACTATTAGTGTTTTAGTCAATACCCTTCTAAATTATTTTCTCTCATATGCTTGTCTATATTTATATATACTTAAAAACTTACGGAGGTGGCATCATGTTTTATGTTTTTGTTATTGTTATTGTTGCCTGCTTTATCACTACATAATATCCTGTTATTTGGAGGTACTGCTTCAATTTTTAATTTTTGATACATAGATAGTTTTTTTCTTTTAAAAATATTTTATGCATAATCTTTATAAACAGCCTTATACTTAAATATTTGTTATTTCACATTGTGATTTCCTTAGGCTAAATCTCAAAAGTAAAATTTATGTACTAAAGGGAATGGGTGATTTTAAGCTTTTGATACTTATTTTAAAATTAACATTCAGGGGAGTTACTAATTTCCATTCTCACTGGTAGTGTATGAGAGTGCCCATTTTTCTATTCATTTCTCTCTACTGGATATTATTGTTTTAAAAGGGGAGAGATAAATACTTGAAGATAAGAAAAACATATTTTTATTTTTATTCACATTTCTTTTATTGCCAGTATATAAATTTGTTTGCTGTGTGACTGAATTACCTATTTATGCAAGTGATGTTATCTAATCCCAGAAATATTATTTTATTGAATGCATCTATGTGTAGCATTTAGAGATGGGTGGAAAGGGGGATGAATGGCTCTGTATTGGAAAAGGGAAGATACCTTGTATAATTTTATGAAACTGGGAAGAAATAGAACTCCTAAATTGACCAATATCAAACACTGATATTGAAGCAACAATAAAACATCTTCCAACATAAAGAAAGAAGTCCCAAACAGGCAGTTTCACACCAGAATTCTACCAACCTTTCCTAGAAGAACTTGTACCTATATTGCGGAAACTATTGCATAACATAGAGAAGGATGAAACACTCCTGAACCCATTCTGCAAAGCAAATATCACTTTGATACCAAAGCTAGGAAAGTACATAAACAACAACAACAACCAAAAAAAAAAAAACAAAAAAAAAAACTTAAGACCAATACTTTTAATGAATATAGACCGCAAAATTCTCATATAATCTTAGCAAACAAAATTCAGCTGCACATCAAAAAAACAAAAATTCATTATGACCAAATTGACTTCATCCCCAAGATGCAAAGTTGGTTCAAAATATGTAAATCTATAAATATAATTCACACACACAAAAGAAGTAAGAACAAAGACCATATAATCATCTCAATAGATGCAGAGAAAGCATTTGATGAAATTCAGCACACTTTTATGATAAGAACACTTAAGAAAATTGGCATAGATGGGACATACCTTAAAATAATAAAAACCATCTATGATGAATCCACAACCAATATAATTGAATGGAGAAAAATTTAAAGCATTCCCACTTGGCACTGAAACCAGACAAGGATGCCAGTATCACCACTACTACTCAATATAGTGCTAGAAGTCCTATGTAAAGCAGTCAAACAAGAGAAGGATATAAGTGTATTTAAACAAGAAAAGAAGAGTTAAACTATTGTTCTTTGCTTAAGATATGATTTTATGCCAGACTCAACCATTGTTCTTTGCTTATGATATGATTTTATGCCAGACTCAAGCAAGAGACCCCTAGAACTAATAAGTACAGCAACATCTCAAAGTTATGAAATCAATGTACATAAATCAGTAACTTTCATATATGCCAAGAACAGTCAAGTTGAGAATCAAAGACACAGTACCCTGAAAGAAAATGAAATACTTTGAAACATGTTTATCAAAGGAGGTGAAGGATCTCTATATGGAGAATTACATAGCACTAAGAAAAATTGCAGAAGATATAAACAAATGGAAAAACATACTCATGAATCAGCATAATCAACATTGTTAAAAAGTCTGAATTACCTAAGGTGATTTGTTGGTTCAATTTAATTCCAATTAAAACGCCAGTGCCATATTTTGCAGATCTTAAAAACATTTTCTAAGTTAATAAGAACAAATATGGAGGCATCACTTTACCAGACTTCCAACTGTGTACTACAAGGCTATCATAATCAAAACAGCATTATATTGACATAAAAATAGAGCCTTAGACCTAGGGATCAGAATTGACAATCCAGATGAAATTACCCTCATATTGTCATCTTATCTTTGACAAATCAGAGAAAAACATACACTGGAAAAAATAATCCCTCCCCAATATATGGTGTTGGGAGAAATGGATAGCCACATATAAAAGACTGAAACAGGACCTGCACCTTCCATCATTCATGAAAAGTAATTCCCAGTGGATTATAGACTTACATCTAAGACATGAAACTATTAGAATTCTAGAATAAAATGTTGGAAATATGCTTATAGATATTGGTGGAGGCAAGGAATTTATGTTAAGGACCCCAAAAGCAATCACATCAACAAACATAAATGGGAAAAAAATAAATGGGACCTGATCAAGTTAAAAACTTTCTGCACAGTCAAGGACAGAATCAATAAGACAAAAAAAGAAAAAGAAACATAATTCAGGAGATGAATGAAAAATTATTGTATAAATAGATAGCATGAGAAAAGAGATAAAAAAACTTAGAATCATTTATGGAATTTCAAAATACAGCTTAAAGCTTTAACAAAATACTACACAAAGAAGAAACAATTTTGGAGCTTGAAGACAAGGATTTTGAAGTAACCCAGTTAGTAAAAAAAATTAGAAAAAATGAACAATCACTCAGAAAAATATGGGATTATTTAAAGCAAGCTAAGAATTAAATCATAGGTATTGATGAAAGAAGAAGAAATAGGAAAATTAGTTGAGGGAATAGTTAAGGAAAACTTACCTGATATTGCCAGGATTTAGGTATCCAGATAGAAGATGGTCACCAAACACCTGAAAGATTGATAACATTGCTAGAAAGTAGGGCATCTCTATGACACATTGTCATCAGTCTGGCCAAGGTCAAAATGAAGGAGAAAATCCTACAAGCTGCAAGACAAAAGGAACAATTAACTTAGAAAGGAATACCCGTCCGACTAATAGCAGACTTCTCAACAGAGACCAACAGAGACCACCCAAGCCAGAAAGCCAAAAGAGACTGGGATACCATTTTAGTCATCTTACTCAGAATAAGTGACAGCCTAAAATTTTGTAGCATGGAAAACTAAGATTCATAAATAAAGGAGAAATGAAGTCTTTTGCAGACAAAGCAAAGACTGGGACTGTATGTCACCACTAGGCCTGCCCAACAGTAAATGCTTAAAAGTACTCTAGAAAAGGAACAAAGTAATCAACACCCACCAGTGCAAAAACATTCAAAAGTTAAAGTTCACAGCTCTTATAAAGCAGTAGCAAAAGAGGGAAAATAAAATAACATAGCATACAACATGATGAACAGAATGATATTTCATATATCAATACTAACATTGAATGTGAATGGTCTTAATGTTCCATTTAAAAGATATAGATTGGTTAAATGGATGACAAAACAACCCAAGCATATACTATCTTCAAGAAACCCATTTAAGAAACAACTACTCTCATTAACTCAAGGTAAAGAGATAGAGATATTCCACAAAAATGGAAACAAAAAATGAGCAGCAACAACTATTCTGATTTCAGGTAAAATAGACTTTAGGTCAATAATAGTAAAAAAGGACAAAGATGGCCATTGTATAATTATGAAGGGAGAAATTCAGGAAGAAGATGTAACAATCCTAACACAGGAGATCCCCAACTCATAAATTACACTACATCCAAGCAACGAAATAAACAGCAGCATCATAATTTTCTGGGACTTCAACACTGCACTGAAAGAACTGGACAGATCTTTGAGGCACTAGATCAACAAAGAAACAAAAGACTTAATTTGGACTCTAAAACAAATGAGTCTATAACAGGGAATGCTAACTCATTCCACAAAGCCAGAATTACCTAGATATCAAATCCAGGAAGGAGCACAACAATGAACAACAAATAACAATACCCACAACAGCAAAAAACTACACTACCAGTATCCCTGATGAACATAAATGCAAAATCCTCAACATGTTGCTGGCAAATAAAATTCAACTGCATGTCAAAATAGAGTTGGAACACATTCTTCTTAGTAAAATATTTCATGAATGGGTAAAAAAAGTATCCAATGTACTAAAGGCTGTTATGAAACCAATATGTAAACACACACTCATACAAGTGATAAAACACAAACATAGTCTAGCTAAGGGGAAGGAGTTAGACAGGAGAGAGGAGGAGACGGGAGAGGGTGATTGTTGGGAGGCAGAAGGGCATTTGGTGGGATCTCACCTAATATGTACAATGCAAAGGTATATTTCAAAATAATTAAGTGTAAATTTTAAGTGTCTTAACCAGAAAAAATAAGTAATGAGGTGATAGCAATGTTAATCAGTTTGATTTAAGCATTCCACATTGTATATCAAATCGTCACATTGTACCCCATAAATGTATATAGTTATGATTTTAGTTAAATAATAATATAAAAATAATTTACCGTGATCAAATGGGTTGTATCTTAGAGATGCAAGGGTGGTTCAACATATGCAAATGAAGAAATATGATTCATCACATAACCAAGAGTAAAAAAAAAAAAAAAAAGACCTCATGCAGACCATTCCATAGAAGCAGAAAAAATATTTTAAAAAATTTGGCAGCCTTTCATGATATTAAACCCTCGAAAGACTGGGCAATAGAAGGAATATGTTTCAAAATAATAAAAAGCCATATATGACATACTGATAAATAACATCACTCTGAATTGGTCGAAAGCATTCTCACTAAGAACTGTCACCATTTTTACTCAACATAGTACTGGAAATCCTACCCAGAGAAATCAAGCAAGAGAGAGCAATAAAGAGCATCCATGTCAAACAGCCTGAAGACTCTACCAAAATACTCCAAGAATTGATAAATAAACTTCATGATGTCTCAGGTTACAAAATTGATGTGCATAAATCAGTAGCATTTCTACATACTAATAAAAATCAAGGTAAGAGTCAAATCAAGAACTCTATACCATTTACAATAGCTGCAATGAAAATAAAATGCCTTGGGATATACTTTGGCAGGTGAAAGAACTCTACAAGGTGAACTACAAAAACACTGATGAAAGAAATCATGAGTGACAGAAACAAACAGAAAAACACCCCATGCTCATGAATTGGAAGAATCAACATTGTTAAAATGTGCACAATTCCCAAATTGATTTGCAGATACAACAAAATTCCTATCAAAACACAGGTATTTTCTACAAATCAAGGTGAAAAATCCTAAACTTAATAGGCAACCATCAAAGAGCATAAATAGCCAAAGCAATCATACACAAGAAGAACAAATCTGGAGGCATCACATTCCTGATTTCAAATTATTCTGGTACTAGTATACATAGAAGATATGTAGTCCAATGGAACAGAATAGAAAACCTGGAAATAAAACGATATATCTATGAGCCAGTGATTTTGAGAGAACAGACAAGAGTATGCACTGTGGAGAAGACATTCTATTCTATAAATGATGGTGGGTAAATTGGAGAGGCATATGCTGAAGCAAGAAAATATGACCCCTATTTTTTGCCATATACAAAACTTGACTCAAGATGGATTAAAGACTTAAATGGAGCACCTGAAATTAAAAAAAAATTCTAGAAGAATTTTTGGAAGAGTCCTTTGGACTTTAAGCACGGAATTAATGACAAAAACTCAAATGACGTAGAACAACAACAAAATAAATGGGACTTATTTAATTTCAAAGTTCTGCACAGCAAGGGAAATAATGAAATAGACAACCTTCAGACTTGGATAAAATATTCACAAATTATACATCTGACAAAGGACTAATATCCAGAATCTGCAAAGGATTCAAATCAGTGATAAAAAAATAAATAACTTAATTAAAAAGTGGACAAAAGACATGAATAAAGTCTGTGAAAAAAGGAGGTAAACATACAATTCACAAACACATGAAAACTTCCTTAACATCACTAATCATCAGGGAAATGCAACTTAAAACCACAATGAGATATCCCCTTATCTCTATCAGAATAGCTGTTATTAAAAACAAAAGCAGCTGGGCAAGGTGATTTATATCTCTCATGCTAGGATTTTGGGAGACCAGGCTGGGAGGATTTCTTGAGCTCAGGAGTTCGAGACCAGCCTGAGTAAGAATGAGAACCCCACCTCTACTAAATATAGAAATATTAGGTGGACTTCACTGGCATGCACCTGTAGTCCAAGCTACTGGGGAGGCTGAGTCAGGAGAACTGCTTATACCCAAGACTTTGAGGTTGCATTGAGATGCAAAGGTACCATCACACTGTATGTGGGGCAACAGAATGAGACTCTGTCTCAAGAAAAAAAATATCAAAAATTTATAGATGTTGGTATTGATGTAGTGAAAAATGAACATTTTATGCACTTTTAGTGGGACTACAAATTGGTACAACCTCTATGTAAATCAGTATGGGCAGGCATTCCTCAAAGAACTACAAGTAAACCTACCATTTGATCCACTAGTCCTACTACAGCTATTTTCCCAAAGGAAAAAAAGTCATTATATCAAAAGTAGACACATACTTCAATGTTCACCACAGCCCAAGACACAATTGCAAAGATGTAGAATCAACCTAAGTGCCCATCAATTGAAGAGTGAATAAAGGAAAACTGGTGTGTGTGTGTGCGTGCGTGCGTGCACACACGTGCTCACACGCTTTATAAACACCTTCGGATACTACTGATCCATCTAAGGAAATAAATAATAATGATGTAGAAGACATTGGAAATTAAAAGGGGGAGGATGAGAGGGAAGTGAGGCATAAAAATGTATCTATCCAGTACAGTACAGTATACTCTACTCTGGTGCCAGGCAGATTTCAACATTATTCAACTCATCTTTGTAACAAAAATACTTCTACCTGTTACTATTTTGAAATAAAAAGTAATTTCCAAACAAACAAAAATTATTTAATATTGTTAGATAAAATAAATAATATTACTAAAAATAACAATAGTTAATAATGAAATAAGGATTTGCTACATGACAGTCACTAAAAACGAAACACAGAAAAATAAATGAAGCAATTAAAAATACATTACTTCTCCTTTCACTTATTTTCCATTCTCCATTTCTTACAATATTTTATGTTAACTTGTATTATTTAGTAATTAAAATTACATTGATCATCTACTATATCTCCCTGTTGAAATATATGTATGTATACAGAGGGTGCCAAGATATACCGTATATACTTGAGTATAAGCCGATTTTTTTCAGCACAAAACTCAGCTTATACTCGAGTATATAGGTATACACATTTTAAGAAAAAAACTCTATATTACAATGTAACATATATACCAATAACAAAAAATGAATGCAAGAAATCAAATGTGACTTGAGTATTACAAATTCAATATATTCTTTTTCTTTCTTAAAATGTATATACCTTCTGTGTATTCTGGTTTTTATATCACCTATGTCTATAAAGATCTTAAACATTTATTTCTTTCTCCTGAACTGAACCAATTATCTTTACAGAATTTTAGTACATAGTTGATCAAAACAACATAAGAATATCAGTGTTTTGACAAATTATTATAATATAAAATGCTATTAGAAGTACATCTCCTAATAAAATGATAGGATTTTTTGTCAAATTTGGTTTAATATTTGTACATGAATGCCATTTTCTAGAACAGATGTGTCTGGTTTTATAAATTTAAAAAAAATTCCTTGATTTGTAAAATGTGGAAACGCTTGCCATACACAATTAGATTGGGATGGAGGAAATTTTGTTATGGTAATGTATCTCAATCCTTTGAAAACTTTTTGAGTTATATGCCAAAAATCATATCTTGATTTATCATCAAAAATTATTTGGATGATCTTTCAGCTGGAAATTCAACCTGGTCTTCCTTCAATTTTGTTAATAGCAAAGAATTAGAAATTACTTAAGTTATACATGGATGTTACTCAACCATTAGTCATTCATTTTATCTAATTCACTAATATAATTTCAAATAGTATCTTTGGCACACCGCAGGTTTTTTTATCCTGTGGCAGTGCACCATGTTAAAAATTTCTGATGGTTGAGAAGTATGCTTTCTTTGAAGTGGGAGGAGTTTGTAAATAGAGGTTTGACAAACAATTTGCAGTTTGTAGATGTTGTCTCAGGTAGGGAATGATAAAGAAAAAGTTCCTATGAAATTTGAAGGTCTGGAATTAAATTAAAACTCTTCATTCTTCCATATAACATTTAGAAAGATTTTTGTATATCTCTAGGGATATATGTACCATTGTTTATAATTTTGATTTGGAATATGACATGTCATTCCTTCATCTCCATTAGTTTCCTTTTCCTTTTTCTTCAGTACAATTAAAATATTTTTCATGACAGTAAATATGTGTTTATAGTCTTGCCACCTAACATGATTCTAGGCATATTATGGGAACTCAATAAGTACATAAATTCCAAATTTATGATATTTATGATGATTCAACTTAGAATTGTTCCATTTTATAATGGTGTGAAAATGATATGCATTCAGTAGAAAACATACTTTGAGTACTTATGCAACCAATCTGTTTTTCTGTTTTTTTCTCTGTCAATACAGTACTCAATGAGGTATTTCACACTTTGTGTTAGATAATTTTGGTGAACTGTAGGCTAATGTTTAAGGTAGGCTATGATAAGCTATGATGTTCAGTAGGTTAGGTGTATTAAATGCATTTTGACTTATATTTTTAGCTTATGATGGGTTTATCAGTATATAATCTGATTGTTAAGTCAAAGAGCATCAAGATTGCTTAAATTTGAATAGAATTTTGAAGTCTTCTTTTTCCATAAAATAAGAACTGAATGAAATATAAGAATAGTGGAAGAAAGAATGGAGACAGTTTCAGGAGACAGCAGATTTCAGAATAGGAGCTCAATAAAATCCAAAAATGGATAAAAATATGCAATCACTCAAGGGCATTTTATGGATCTGAATCATGGTCAAAAATTTCCTTTTCTGTAGTAAAGTCAATTTCAAGTATAGGAACCTTATTTTTGTTTTCAGTGGACTTGGTGTTTTTGTTTGTTTGTTTGTTTTTCCAGTTTTGGCCGAGGCTGGGTTTGAAGCTGCCATCTCCGGCATATGGGGCCAGCGCCCTACTCCTTTGAGCCACAGGCGCTGCCTTGGACTTGGTGGTTTTGAGCCAGCCTTCTGCCTATCTGAATACATCTTTCTTAAGTCTTTTCTGACTAACTTATATTTGGATCACTCTTTCATTACTAGAATAGTTATAACTTGTACAATATTGTACTTAAAATAACATAGTGTATTTTTTAAAATAAGTCCTAAATTTGACTATTTTCCCCCACTAGAGTGAGGGCAAGGATTAAGATTTATGACATATGGTATTAAGTAAATACTTTGTTAATATTTGCAGTCTGATGAAAAATCCTCTGAGAGTTTAGCATAATAGCTTTTTGAAGGTCAAAGAAAATGAAGTGCTTATAAATACCAGTTCTAAACTACAAAGAACCTGACTGAGAATGAAAATGGAGTAATGCCTACCCCTGCTTTTGTATTTGTATCATCTTTGAGTTTCCTTAGAAATTTTTCATTTTATTATCAATTAAAAAGAGAATATTATGTTGTGAAAAGAGGGATTATTGACAGTGGCCTTGATAACTTTGTCATTTAGCAACTGTGTAATTACCAATCAGAGACCAACAGAGTTTGGTCATTGTAGTAAAGACCCTTTAGGTCATTGCAGTTTCAATTTTAAATTTTAAGTGTTATAAAGATTCCCATCTTAATGTAAGAGCTAATAACTTTGAAACCATTTTCTTCCATTGTTTCTCATAAACATAATCATTTATATTTATTAGTAGGAAAACATTTTGCCACATTATATCTGCTTTCTTGGGACTGAGACAGCCTGTGGAATTATAGCAAGTCAGGAAAATGATCAGACTTTATTAAGAATTTCAAGAAATTTAAGTGTCTGTGATACTTCACATTATAAGCATTTTCTCTCTTCTACTAGATCAGTGCTTCTCAATATATTGGGCTTGAAATTTAAAAGTTAGTCATGATGTAGGCTAATCGTACTGGAGTTATGTCATATCTCAAAGACATAACTGTTTTGAGTTTTGCTGTTCTCTTATGACTAAAGGAGTTGAGCATTTTTTTATGTTTTCTTTTGGCCATTCATCTGTCAAAGTCCCCAAACTGCAGATGCTGGTGTGATTATGGAGAGAAGGGAACACTTCCACACTGCTGGTGGAATTGCAAACTAATACAACATTCATGGAAAGAAGTATGGAGAATCCTCAAAGAACCAAAAGTTGACCTTCCATTTGATTTCACAATCCCATTAGTAGGTATCTACTCAGAAGAATAAAAATAATTTTACCACAAAGACTTTTGCATCAGAATGTTTATTGCAGGCCAATTTATAATTGTTAAGTCATGGAAGCAGCCAAAATGCCCATCAACCCATGAATGGATTAACAAATTATGGTATATGTACACCATGGAATATTATTTAGTCATAAAAAGATGGAGACTTTACATCTTTTGTGTTTCCTGCATGGAGTTGGAGCACATTCTTTTTAGTAAAGTATCTAAAGAATGGGAAATAAATGTATCCAACATACTCAATACTGTTATGAAACCAGCATATAAATACTTACATGCTCATACAAATCATAAAACAAAAATATGAAACACAGGGGAAGGGGTGTTGATGAAAAGGGGAGGAGAAAGGAGAAGGAGATTGGTGGGAGGAGGGAGGGCATTTGGTGGGATCTCAGCTAATGTACATAATGCAAAGGTATATTTCAAAATAACTAAGAGTAAATTTTAAATGTCTTACCACAAAAAATAAGTGAGGTGATGGCTATGTAACTCAGTTGAATTTAAGTATTCCATATTGTATATCAAATCATCACTTTATACACCATAAATGTATAAAGTCATGATTTTCCTTAAAAATTAAAAAAGACAAGAAAAGTTAATTGATTTTCCTTAACTCTTATTTTATAGTAACCTTGTATGATACTAAAAAAAGATGAATGTAATGTATAGTGGGTCTAAAAGCAAGGAAAGATGATGTTGACTTGTTTTGATCCTACCCTTGAAAGCCATTGTTGTAGTTTGTAAACTTCTTGAAATAATCGGTGTCCCTTAGACCTAGTATTGTCTGGCACAATGTAGGCATTAAACAAATGATTTTTAAGCACAAATTACGATTGTAATGGCTGCATATCACTATAATCCATCATAGAGTAGCCTAGAAGTTGACCATAAACCATATGTAGCTATTGATAGATACTTTAGAACTTTGTTTGAAATAATAAAATGGTCATGAGTGAACAAAGATTGAAAACATGATCTTAGTGGTAAAATTTTATGCATATATATGTATGTATGCATAAACATGTATCTGTGAGTTTATATAGTTTGAAATATTAGGCTATGTATTTTGATATGTTAAATTAGTTATACTCTCCTATGACAAAATTCAGGTCAAATGTCATAATTCAGGTATTCTATGGATCTCATTATCCACCTTTGTCTTCTTACTTGAGGCAAGCTTTCATCAATCAATAAAATTTTATATCCTGAGAAGAAATGTGTCATTTGCAAGATTCCTGTTAATTATGGGCTCATATGTTCTTGTCAACAACAACAAAAATATTGTCATGTACTGGCACAACAGAGGGACCTCTCGTGACCAGGCGCGAGGAGGGAGAGTTGGCCTGAGTGGGAAGGTGGGGAAATGAAGAAGAGGGGCACACATGAGAAAAACACACAAGATGGGAGATAGGCTGGTGTTGGAAGGACTGACACAGCGGATGGCTGCAGCCAGCCCCTGAACCATGGAAATAACTTTATTTATATAGTGTCTTAACAAGGTTGCATAAATCTTAACATGTGGGGTAGAGATCATCTTTAAAGAGGAAAAACTGTGTGCTTGCCAATAACAAGGGAAGTATGCATGGGCTACATGACTTCTGGCAGGTGGAAATAATGTTGTTAAAGGAGGAGAGTGTTTGGGGTCGCTCCCTGAGCATTTTCCAGGCTGTGGGGGCCCTGCCGCCCACAGCCCACTTCCCACAAAAAATCCCAAAGTTTATAAATTTCAGGATGAGAGTTTTATTTCTTATAAACAGTTACAATTTACAGGATGGCCATCATGTGCAGTGGAAAGCATAAGATCAGGCAGTGACCAAAAGCAGAGTTTATGTGGGAGGAAAGGATGAGACATACTGAATGGATTAGCCAAGTATATATACGCAACAGGTTATAGGAGGAGCTATGAATATTCATATTCACAAAGGAGGGATGGACGCATGTGGAGTAAGCAAATATGCATATTGCATATCTCTCATATCTACTTTGGGGTAGAGTCTTAATATTTAAATATATCACAATAGGGTCTTGCATGTGAAAAGGTGAAACAGGAATAAGATGGCATTCAGTGCATAACCTGCATAAACCAGCCAGAGCCAGTCCATGGTCAGTGGTGTCTTGCCTGACGTGGTGGCTGACGCCTGTAATCCTAGCACTCTGGGAGGCTGAGGCAGGTAGATTGGTTGAGCTCAGGAGTTCAAGACCAGCCTAACAAGAAAGAGACCCCATCTTTACCAAAAATAGAAAAGCTAGCTGGGCATTATGGCAGGCACCTATAGTCCCAGCTACTCGAGAGGCTGAGGTAAGAGGATCCTCTGAGTCCAAGAGTTTGAGGTTGCCTTGACCTATGATGCGACCACACTCTATCCAGGGTAACAGAGTGAGACTTTGTCTGGGAGAGGCTGGTAAACGTGGTCAGTGGCCTCTTATCAGGACAAAATTACTGAAATCAGTCTCTTGTTCAAGCAAAGCTTGTGAAACACGGGTATCAGTCAGTGTCTGGCAGTGGATAAACTGCAATTGTTTCAGTATTGCTTATTGGAAGGCCAGAGTAAAAGAAAAAAGCTTGTGACAGAGCATCATTTATTCTTTAAGTGCAGGGGTGCATGACTTAACCTTTATCAGGCATGGCCTTATGTCATATTTATAATTTAGTATCTTATTGCTGCAAAGAATCTGTTCTGTCACTCTTATGATTGCTCTTTTGACATTCTTATGGTCACTCATGCTTCTAATTTCCTTCTTCCATTGAACTTTTCATTCTCACCTACCATGAATGTCTTTTATTTTTGCTGCTAGGCTGATCTAAATGTCAAACTTGTCTTTTATTTGCTTTTTCAAGATGTGTATGTATCCACACATGTGCGTATAGTTATTTGTATAAGTTGAATTAAAAAAAAAAAAAGGTTTTACTTGGTGAATAGGAAGTTTACATTGTATGATATTAATACTAATAACTTAAATTTGAATATTCAATGCTATTCTTCCTCAAAGTCCACGTCACCCTGCCAGTGATAATATATTACTGTGAATTATTTTTCCCATGGCACAATCCTTCTGTCCTTTTGTCTACTCACTTGTTCTCTTCATATCTTCATAATTATCTTTTATGAAGTGGCTCCTTTATTTTATCATAACATGCCCCTACCTAAGAAAAACAAAATTAACCCAATGCCTTTTACCTGATTATGTAGAATAATGGATAGTTCAATCATGTAGTGGTTCCTGAGACATTTTTACATGTTCAGTCTCATTAATGTGAGTCTGCTAAACAAAGGGTCCTCTACTATATGTAAATGTTCAGAATTGGCAGACACTTTGAAATTCTCTTCTCTTTCTCTTTATGATTTTCTAAAAGTGGGGCAGTGTCACAGATGGTCAAAGACAGAAATTAGAAGGCAGAAGTGAGAAGTGTCTACAGTGAGTTTTAGTTTAGAATAACATTTTAATGTAATATGTGCAGCCATCTAATGTAATGTATTTGATATAAATGTTTTTGAATTCCTTCTCAGGAAGCAGCTTTCTTTTTTTTTAGACAGAATCTCACCATGTCGCCCTCCATAGAGTGCTGTGGCATCACAGCTCACAGCAATCTCAAACTCTTGGGACTTAAGCAATTCTCTTGCCTCAGCCTCCCAAGCAGCTAGGACCATAGGTGCCTGCCACAATGCCCAGCTATTTTTTTTGTTGCAGTTGTCATTGTTGTTTAGCTGGCCCTGGGCCAGCCTCCATGTATGTGGCCGGCACCCTACCCACTGAGCTATGGGTGCCACCAGAAAGCAGCTTGAATTTTTTTCTATGCTTTGCACTCTTACGTTTCATTTACAACTACTTTTATTGTTTTTATTAATATAAGGCAGCAAGTTAAAAGGATAAAGGCTGATAAAATGGACTTACATATTGAAATTTTCCCTTAGGAACATGTAGCCTTGGTCTATTTTGCTTTATGATTATACCTATTTCAATAAAGTAAAAGTAGTATGATAGTATGCCATTATCAAATCTTTTACTGGTCAAAGTTATCATTTGTTAGAATCATGGCAGCATAATAACAATATTTGCTTGCATACTTTTCTTCACTATTGAAAAATTAATTGAAGCTCCAGGTAATTAGGCTGACTTTCATTGTTAGCAGTAGGAATTCTTTATACTGAAAGGCTTTCTAATAGCTGTCAAAGAGGGGAGAATTGTGTTTACATTCTGTTCATAACTCTAAGTTCCTCTAATCAAGCTTCAGACTATTCTTAACAGGACTGGTGTTGGGGATTTCTCACTATTGTTAGAATACTATCACTACATAATCCTCATCCACTATTTTAGGTCAAAAGTATCCAGAAGAAATGATGGCTGGATTCATTTCCTACTAGCTGTCAGTTAAAAGAGTTAAGTAACTGCACTGTTGACTCACTAAAATTCCCTTAGCTTCCTGGCGACTCTACTTTCTTGATTCATCTTCTCTAAAATTTTTCTTTTTATGTCTTACTTACTGACAATTTGCTTTCCAGCTTCTTGTGGGTAACTGTATGGTCATGTCTATATTGATTTCTCAAAAAGCTCACCCACTCCCATAACTTCAAATATCATCTCTATATTAATGGTTTCTAAGTTCATTGTCTTGTCTCTCATCAATATGTCTTTCCTTTCCTTCTTCCAAATTCTGTTAATTTGTGTCTAATATTTCATTCTTGCATTTCAAAGTATCATGCTTATTGATCGGTAACTTTGGAGAGCCCCCTTTCTTTCTCATATGTAATTTTGGAGAAATGATGAATTTAGTCAAGGTAACTTATACTAGCGAACTGAAATAGTGAAACCTCAGTTCTTCAACATATTAAAGGTTTATTTCCTATTCATAAGGAGTTTAATGTGGAAATTCTGGCTTGGGTGACTCTTACTTTGGCAACTCAGGCATTGTGGTTCCTTCTATCTAGAGGCTCCAACCTTCCTTAGGGCCTGGGAATTCTGTGCTGTGTCCTTTTACATCCACTGTCAGGGAGCATAATGAATGAACATGAAGGATCACACAAAATAATTTAAGAACCAGGCACGAGAGTGTATTACTTTTGCCTACCTTTCACTGATCATAATTAGTCAAATGTTTTCACGTAGATGTCAAGGGGTGAAAAACATAGTTTGTGTAAACAGGAAAAAGAAACAGTTTTGGTGAACATTAGGAAGATACAGAAAAAGATAGACATTATCTGTCAGCCACAGATAATGTTAATCTGTCTCCTGAATAATCCCAATGTACATATTGGATTCATAGGCATTTATCCTGTTGTCTACTCTCCATAGGAAAGAAATCTGCTTGTGTGTTTTTAGTGCAACATATATATCTTAACATAGAATAACCAAAGTGCCTCTACCAGTGTACACTGAACTGATCTGCTAGTGGTGTTGGTGCTAATGGTAGAAGTGATTGGGGAGGTGATGATGAGTGTCAAGGACGTTAATCACAAAGTAAATATGAGTTATTGATAAAATATAGCTGTTCAAAAATACTTTTTAATTTTACTAAAAGTATTAATAATTCAAGCATGTATTCTTATTGTATATTATATTAAATACTAGTAAAGTTTATTATTTTGTTTTTTAAAATGTAATTCACATAACCTAAAGATTATCTTTTTAAAATTCATAACTTAGTGGTTTTTAATGTAATTAAAATCTGTGCAACCATTTTTACTCTGTAATTCCAGAATATTTCTCATCACCACTAAGATGAATCCTCATTCCTACTAGCATTCTTCCCAATTAAGCCTTCTCCTTCACCCCTGTCAAGGATTTGCTTAACTCTGTTTGGCAGCATTACAATTTTTTCAATGTTAATTTTCCAATTGATAAACACTGGCTGTCTTTCCATTTATGTAGGTTTTCTTTAATTTCTTTCCACCCTATTTTATAGTTTTCAGTGTATAAGTCTCATACTTATTTTGTTAATATTTTCCTAAGTGTTTTGTTCTTTTGATGCTGTTATAAATGAAAGTGTATTCTTAATTTTCTTTTCAGATTGTTCATTTCTTTTTTTTTTTCCACATTGTCAAATAAGAGTATATCTATTATAGAATGCTGTGACTCTGAGATTCAGTATGGAGTCATCAGTTAACATCTTATTATTTTTTTAAGTCTCAAAAAATAGACAACTAATATTTATAAATAAAAGTAAAATATAATTTCAAAAAACAAATCATGCCAAATCTTACAGGCAAAAGAAAAAGAAGAAACACTTCAAAATCATTCTACTTGATCTGGGTACACCTGATATTACAATTGGAGAGAATATATTATTATAAAGTGGAAATTACAAACATATTTCACTTATAAATGAGGATGCAACATCCCAAACAACATACTAACAAATTGTATTGAAATAGAATTGACTATTGTAGTTTGCTTTTGTATCCTGACATTTTGCTAAACCAGTGTAAGTGTGTGTGTTTTCTTAAAGAGTTTTTTTTTCTACTAAGATCCTTGCTAGACAAATTTTTTTAAATTAAATCATAGCTGTGTACATTGATATGATCATGGGGCATCATACATTAGCTTCATAAACCGTTTGACACAGACAAATTCTAAAATAACTTTAAAAATCAACTTATAAATGATTAGTTCTAATAGATTTTTTTGTGGATGCTCTAGGATTTTCCCTATATAAGATCATCTCATCTACAGATATAGATAGTTTTAGTTCTTAATTTCTGATTTCAATACTTGTTATTTCTTTTTTTTTTCTTCATGCCTAATTATGCCGGCAATCAAGACTTCCAGTACTATGTTGAATAGAAGTAGCAAAGACAGACTTCCTTGTCATGGTCCTGATATTAAGGAAAAGTTTTCAGTTTTACATTATTAAGTAGGATGATAGCTATAGTTCTTTCATAGATGTCCTTTAGCAGGTTTAGAAAGTTATCTTCTATGCCTAGTTTTAGTGGTTTTTTTTTTTTTTTATTATAAAGTGGCATTGAAATTTGTCCATTTCTTTTTCTGTATCTGTTGAGATATCATGCATATTTTGGCCACTATTCTAATAATATAGTATGTTACATTGAATTTGAACATTGATACTATCTTGTAATCCTAGGAACAATTCCACTTGATCACAGACTATACTTCTTTTACTATCCTGATGGATTTGGTATGCCAGTGTTTTGTTGAGGACTTTGCTTCTATATTCATGGAAATACTGGTCAGTAGCTTTTCTTTTTTCTTTTTTTATTTTCTAGTGTTGGTGAGATGATAGGATAAATTACCCTCATAGGTTGAGTTGTGAAGTGTTTTTGTCCTTTTATATTTTGGAAGAGTTTGTGAAGGAATGATGTGAATTATTCTTTAGTTTCTTGAATTTACCAGGAAATTCATCCAGTCCTAATCTTTACTTTATGGACATTTTTTGGTTACTGATTCAATCTCTCTTGTTAAAGGTCTATTTTAGTTTTTATTTATTTTGAGTAAGTTTTAATAGTTAGTCTTTCTAGGAAACTTATGCTTTTTTTGTTCAGTCTAGCCAAAGTTTTGTTGACATTTGTTAATTTTTTATCTTGTTTTTTTTCACTCAGGCTAGTTAAAGTTTTGTCAATGTTCAGTTTTCTCAATGAACTAACTTTTCTTATTTAATTTATACCCATTCTATTTTTTTATATTTCCTTCTTGGAGCTTGGAGTTTAGAATGGTCTTCTTTCTATAGTTTTTTACTTAAAGTAGAAAGTTAAATTATTGATATGAGATTATTTTCTTTTTTAAAATAGATGATTCTATTCCTCTCAAGCACATATAGAACAACTTCCAAGATAGACTTTTTTTGCATTATAAAAAAAAAAAATGTATATACTTGTCTCATGAGGTGGAGTGTTCCACAGATCTCTATCAGGTCTAGATCATATTATTGTTTGATTTTCCTATTTCCTTATTGTTTGTCTGTCTGATTAAAGGTGCTATTGAAATCTCCAACTATTTATTAGTCTCCACATTCTTCAGTTTCTCCTTTTAATATTTGTTAAGTCTCCACATTATTCGATTTCTCCTTTCAGACCTGTCAGGTTTGTATCATATATTTTAGGGAATCTCTTGCTACCTGGTCATAATTTTTATATGTCCTTTGTATGTTCTTGTTTATTATTTTAGCCCTCTTTTGGTTATTGTTGCATGGTATGTATTTTCCATACTTTTACATGAATCTATCTGTGTCTTTGCATGTAAAGGGTGTCTATTCTAGAAAGTATGTAGTTTTTTAATTTCATTTTTTATTAGATCATAACTATACATTTATGGGGTACAATGTAATGATTTGATATACAATGTGGAATGCTTAAATCAAACTGATTAACATAAGAATCACCTCATTTATTTTTTGTGGTAAGACATTTGTTATTTACTCTTAGTTGTTTTGAAATATACCCTGCATAGTACACATTAGGCGACATCCAACGAAATGCCCTCCCTCTTTCTACCAATTGCCCTACCCCTCCCATCCCCTCTCATTCTCTCCACTCCATCCTCCTAGACTATATTTGTATTTTACCATTTGTATAAGTGTGTAAGTGCTTATATATTGTTTTCATAATAATATTGAGTACATTGGATATTTTTTTTCCACATTCTTGAGATACTTTACTAAAAAGGATGTGTTCCAAATCTATCTAATCCATGGTGTGTGTGTGTGTGTGTGTGTGTGTGTGTGTGTGTGTGTGTGTGTTTTATATATATATATATATATATATATATATATATATATATATACCACAATTTGTTAATTTTTTCATGGATTGATGTGCATTTGGGTTGCTTGGCAATTATGAATAGGGCTTGAATAAACATTCTGGTGCAAATATCTTGTGGTAAAATGATTTTTGTTCTTCTGGGTAGATACCTAGTAATGGAATTGTAGGATGAAATTGAAGGTCAATTTCTAATTCCTTGAGGATTCTCTACACTTCTTTCCATAAAGGTTGTATTAGTTTGCAATTCCACCAGCAGTGTAGAAGTGTTTTTTTCTTTCTACATCCATTCCAGCATCTGAAATTTTGGGACTTGGTGATGTGGGCTATTCTCACTGGGGTTATATGATATCTCAAAGTGGTTTTGATTTGCATTTCTCTGATGATGTTGACTATTTTTTCATGTATTTATTGGCCATTCACCTGTCATCATCAGAGAAACTTCTGTTGATTTCTCTTGCCTACAAAGCAATTTTTTTTTTTTGGTTCTTATTGTTTCTGTAGATTCTAGTTATCAGACCTTTGTTAGAATCATAACATGCAAAAATCTTCTCCTATTCCTAAGGCTGTCTGTTTGCTTTAGTTGTAGTGATTTTAGTTGTGCAGAAGTTTTTAGCTTGATCAAATCTCAGTAATTTATTTTTGGTGTTGCTGCAATTGCCGGGGTGGGGATTTCCTCATAAAATATTTTCCCAGGACAATTTCAAGTGTTTCCCCTATACTCTCTTCTAATATTTTTATAGTTCATGTCTTAAATTTAAGTCTTTGATTCAGAATCAATTTTTGTTCATGTTGAGAGGTATGGGTCCAGTTTCAGTCTTCTACACACCACTAGTCAATTCTCCCAGCACCATTTGTTAAATAGGGATTCTTTTCCCTAACATGTGTTTTTGTTAGGCTTACCAAAGATCAAATGATGATATGTGGCTGGGTTCATATCTAGATTCTTTATTATTTTTTATGTATCTCCATCTCTATTTTTTGTGACAGTACCATGCTGTTTTGATCACTATAGATTTATAGTATAACCTAAGGGCTGGTAGTGTGATACCTCCAGATTGCTAGTCAGAGTTTTTGCTGATTCCATACAAAACAAAGTACTATATTTTCAAGTTCTTTAAAGTATTACATTGGTGCTTTGATGGGGATTGCATTAAATCTATAAATTGCTTTGGGTAATAAGGAAATTTTAACAGTGTTGATTCTCCTAAACATGAATATGATATATTTTTCCATTTGTTAACATCTTCAGCTATTTCTTTTCTCAGGGTTTCATAGTTCTCTTAATAGAGATCTTTCACGTCCTTTGCTAGATATGGTCCCAGGTATTTCATCATCTTTGGCAGTACTGTAAAAAGAATAGTCTTTGAGTATATTTTTTGTTTGACTACATTTGTTATATACAAAAGCTACTGATTTGTACATATTGATTTTGTATCCAGAGACACTGCTATATTCTTTAATAACTTTTAAGAGATTTGTAGTTGAGTCCCTGGGGTTTTCCAGGTATAAGATCATATCATCCATGAAGAGTATTAAGTTTGACCTCTTCTGACCCCATTTAAATACCCTTGATCTCCTTCTTTTGCCTGATTGTAATGGCTGTGACTTCCAGGATTATGTTGAAGAGCATTGGCAAGCACGGGCATTCTTCTAGTTACAATCTGAGTGGATATTTTCAATTTTATTCCATTCAATATGATATTGGCTGTGGATTTGCTGTAGATGGCCTCTAACAGTTTAAGAAATGTCCCATATAAGCCTATTGTCTGAAGTGTTCTAATCATGAAAGGATGCTGGATATTATCAATATCCTTTTCTGCATCAGTTGGGAAAATCATATGGTCTTTGTTTTTTATTGTATTTATTTGGTATATTGTATTTCTAGATTTACATATGTTGAACCAACCTTGTAACCTTGGGATAAAACCAACTTGATTATGGTGTATAACATCTTTGATGTATCATTAAATTCTGCTTGGTAGGATCTTTTAAAATATTTTTGCATCAATATTCATTAATAATATTGGTCTATAATTTTCTTTCTTTGTTGCTTCTTTTCCTGGTTTGGGGATCAAGGTAATGTTTGCTTTGTAGAATGTGTTGAGGAGGATTCCTTCCCTTTCTGTGTTTTGGAAAAGTTTATGTAATATTGGTACTAGTTCCTCTTTGAAGGTTTGGTAGAATTCTCATGTGAAACCATCTGGTCCCAGAGTTTTCTTTTTTGGGATATTTTGTATAGTTGATGCTATTTCAGTGCTTGATATAGGTCTATTTAAAATTTCTAATTCTTTCTGGTTGAGTTTAGAAAGGTGGCATACTTCCAGGTATTGGTCTGTTTCCTCCATGTTTTTCATATTTCTGAGAATAGAGGGTCTTTTTTTTTTGTAGTAATCATTGAGGATTTCATTAATTTCTGTGGTATCTGTTGTTATTACCCTTTATTGTTTCTGATTGAAGTTATTAGGGATTTTACTTTTCTGGTTAGGCTAGCTAAAGGTTTATCAATTTTATTAATTTTTTTATTATTAAATGATAGGTGTGTACATTAATGTGATCATGGGGCACCATACACTGGTTTTATAAACAGTTTGATGCATTTTCATCACACTGGTTAACATAGGCTTCCTGGCATTTTCTTAGTTATTGCATTAAGACATTTATATTCTACATTTACTAAGTTTCACATGTAAGATGCATCACAGGTGCAATCCCACCAATCACCCTCCCTCTGCCCATCCTCCCCCCTCCCTCCCCTCCATCTCCCCCTTCCCTATATTCTTAGGTTATAACTGGGTTATAGCTTTCATATGAAAGCCATAAATTAGTTTCATAGTAGGGCTGAGTACATTGGATACTTTTTCTTCTATTCTTGAGATAATAAACAAACCAACTTTTTGTTTAGTTGATTTTCCAAATGATGCTTCTGTTTTCATTTTCATTTAATTCTTCTCTAATTTTGGTTATTTCTTTTCTTATGCTGGGTTTGGGGTTGCATTGATCTTCCTTTTTCAGTGGCTGGAGATGGCCCATTAGATTGTGGAACTGCTCTCTTTCTATATGAATGCTTCTAATGCTATAAATCTCCCTTTTAGGACTGCCTTTGCAGCATCCCACAGGTTTTGAAGTATCCCACAGATGTTGATAGTTTATGGCTTCATTACCATTTTGTTCCAAAAAACACAATTTCCTTCTTAATCTTATCTTTGACCCAACTATCATTCAGCCCAAGGTTATTTAGTTTTCATGACTTTGAGTATGATGATTTCTGTTGCTGTTGAGTTCAAGTTTTATTCTCTGATGGTCTGAGAAGATACAAGGAATAATTTCTATTCTTTTAAATTTGCTGAGGTTAGACTTGTGTCCTAAGATATGATGAAATTTGAAGGAGGATCCATGGGATGATGAGAATGTTTATGTAGTTTTATTAGGATGAAATGTTCTGTAAATGCTGTTAAGTCTGTTTGTTCTAGGATCAAGATTAACTACATTATTTGTTTGTTTACTATGTTCTTCAAGAATCTATCTAGACCTGTCAAAGGGATGTTAAAATCTCCAACTATTATAGTACAGGAAGATATCAAATTATTCATATCCATTAGGGTTTGTTTTATATATTGAGGAGCATTCAAGTGGGGTGCATAAATGTTAATTATTGAAATCTCTTCATGTTGAGTGTTTCCCTTGACAAATATGTAGTGTCCATCCTTGTCTTTCCTTATTTTTGTTGGTTTAAATCCAATTGTATCTGCAAGTAAGATTAAAACTCCTTCTTTTTTCTGATATCCATTTGCCTATATTATAGATCTCCATCCCTTCACCCCGAGTCTTGTTTTATCTTTTGAGGTAAAGTGAGTCTCTTATAGGCAACAGGTATCTGGCCTGAGGTTTTGTATCCAGTCAGCCAATCTGTGGTTATTTAGAGGAGAATTTAAGCCATTAACATTTATTGAGAGAATTGATAGGTATGGCAGTGTTTTAGCCATCTTGTTTTTCAAAGGTCTGGTGCATATTTTTAACTCTTTCACCATTGTGGAAGTTAAGTTTTGTTCTTTAAATTTTGGTGGTAGAAGATTGTGCTGGTCATTATGGAAAATGGTTTTGAGTATTTCCTGGAGAGTTGGTCTAGTTATGGAAAATTTCCTCAACATATGGAGGTTAGTAAAGTATTTGATTTCTCCATTACAAATGAAACTCAGTTTAGCTGGATGCAAGATCCTGGGCTCAAAGTTTTGTTTTACAAGGTTAAAGGTTAATGACCATCCTCTTCTGGCTTGAAAAGTATAGCTAAAAGGTCTGTGGTCACACTAGTATGTTTTCTTGTAAGTAATACTTTTCTTATGCCTGGCTGGTTAGAGAATTTTCTCCTTCATATTAACTTTGGCAGTGTTAATTTCAATGTGTCTAGGAGATGCTTTATTTGGAGCGAGTCATGCTGGGATTGTGAAACTATTATCTGAATTTCTGAATCTCTTGCAATGCTTCGGAAATTCTCCATAATATTTTGGAGTAGAGCATCTGTGCATTTAGGAACATCCTCTTCTTAAGGAATTTCTATAATTCAGATGTTTGATCTTTTGGAATGATTCCACAACACTCCCAGGGAATATTTTGTTCTTGTTCTCTTTTTATTTTTCCCCCTGCATCTTTGAATGCTTGAGATCATTGAAAAGCCTTGTTTTAAATTCTGAGATCTTTTATTCTGCCCTCTCAATTCTATTACTGAGGGACTCTAGTATATTTTGAAGTTTCTCAAATACCTTTTTTCAATTCCAGAAGCTCTGCTGTAATCTTTCTCATTATCTCCATATCCTTGGTGACTTTGTCTTCGAATTTATTAATTTCTTAAGGTAACTTTTGAACTACTTTTTAGATTTCTATTTTCATCTTTTCCTCCAATCTATTTATCTTAGTTGTTATCATATTCTGAATTCTATTTCTGACATTTCAGCTGTTTCTCTATGAATGGTATTTTCTGTTGTATCTCATTTGTCATCCCTTGGGAAGAGTTGGTCTATTCTGACTATTCATGTTGCCAGAGTTCTTTCACTGGTTCCTCCCCATGGGTATTTTCTGTAATTTGGCAATTAAAACTGGTGGAGTGAGATTTGACTGGTGGCCCCAGGAACTGGAGCTAACTAGCCCTTTACCAATGAGCCTGGGCTTGTGGTTATGGCTTTTCTCTTATAGCTTCACAAAGGTCTCTTGTAGAGCTGGGGCCAGAGTCTGTGAGGACCTGTTTGGTGAGATAATTTAAGTGGATCTGTCTTGATGTTAGCCAGCCCCTAGCTAATCCTAATAAGTCCAGGTATTATTCTGGAATCTCAGCTGAGAAAAGATACTAACAACTGCAGTGCCCTGACTTTGACTGGCAACAGCTAGAGGAGGAGAATCCTCTTTGCAACAAATTACCACTGCTCAACCTTGTTGGTTGAGGTCCTTGTTGGGTCCCCGGATGGACAGCCATGGTGGAAAGTTCTAATCAATAATCACTGCTCAGGAGAAAGAGTTCAAAGGCTCTCAAGTGGCTGGATAGTAGTAATCCATAGGCAGTTCTGTCAAACCTGAGGGGCTGGAGCCTGTTCTCATCCAGTGGGTAAGGGAATCAGGAAAGTTCATCCCCCAAAGTCAGAATGGGGAATCAGTGCCTCCACTCCTGCTACGTAGTATCTCTGTATGTCCCTCTCTCCCCTTGCTTGCTTCTGTTCCCGTGCACCCCTGCTTGCCTACATGAGTCACCATTTCCAATTCTGTGCAGCAGTCCACACGATGCCTGGCCGCTCAGGAAATTGACTAATACTCTAGGCTCTGTAGGGGGTAGGCCTTCAGATAGCCAGGTGTGGGGAGAAGGGTAGTCTGTGTATTCAGTATTTGGGGACAAAATGTTTGTTTGCTTTTATGCCAGGCAGGATAACACTAGGCTCACAAGTGCAACCTCCCTGAAGAAGGAGGACTGAGGTTTAGTGAGGTAAAGTAAAAGGTCCTGTGTTTCCTGCTTGCTTGCAGAGTCCACAGCAAGCTTCCCACTTTGGGGGGGGGTCTCCCTTCCTCTTCGTAATGGGCTTCATACTTGGTCTTTGTTGTCTTTAGCTTGTCTCAGCAGAGATGATGTGAACTTGTCTATCTTCTTTCTGTGCTTTGCTCCCCACCTTTGGCTTCACTGAGTCCACTTCTGTCCAATGTCTCTCCCTCTGGATAGGATCCTCTGGTGAAAGTTGCCTCTAGTTGGCCATCTTCCTTCCAAAATTGAATGTATTTGAATCATAATTTTTTACCAAAATTTATATCCATTCTGCCAGTCTCTCTTATTTGGGTAGAGTGATTACTCCATTTACATTTAATATAGTTACATATTTTAACTTCTTTATTTTCCATGTGTCTTATATTTTGGTTGACCTGTTATGCTTTGAGGTGCATAGATATTTTATATTACTCCATTTTAATTTGAATTAGGGTTATCTAGAGAAACAGAACCAATGGGTGTGTGTATGTGTGTGTTTAAGGAGGGCTGTATGTATGTGTACATGTGTGTATACAATTTATTATAAGGAATTAACTCATGTGATAATGGATATGGGAAATTCCTAAGATCTGCAGGGTGAGTAAGAAAGCTGGAGAATGGACAGAGCTGATGGTGACAAATAGTGTGGTCTTAGTCTGATGGCTGGCAAGCTCAAGAGACAAGAAGAGGCTGGGCATGGTGACTCACACCTGTAATCCTTGTACTCTGGGAGGCTGAGGTGGGTGGATTGTCTGAGCTCATGAGTTCAATACCAGCCTGAACTAGAGTAAGACCCCATCTCTAAAAATAGCTGAGGAGCATTGTGGCGGGTGCCTGTAGTCCCAGCTTCTCGGGAAGCTGAGGCAAGTGGATTGCTTAAGCCTGAGAGTTTGAGGTTGGTGTGAGCTATGATACCACAACACTCTAACTAAGTGTGATAAACTGAGACTCTGACAAAAAAAAAAAAAAAAAAAAAAAAAAAAGACACAAAAAGAGCCAATGTTTCAGTTTTAGTCCAACAACAGGGTAAAGGCTGATGTCCCATTTTGAAAACTGTCAAGTAGGATTAATATTCTCTTATTTAGGGAAGAATTAGCTTTTTTCTTCTATTCAGGCTTCCAATTGGTTGGGTGAGGCTCACCCACATTAGGAAGAGCAGCCTGCTTTATATAGTCTACCAAATTTTAGCGTTAAACTCATGTAAATAAAGTAATGTAAATATCTGTGGCCCAAAATGACAGATGACAGTGACCATCACATAATTCCTTTTCCATTTATTTGGCTGAGATTTTGAATAACTTCTTAGTCTTTTATCAGGGGGTTACAATTAACACCTAAATTTATAATAATCTAGTTTATATTAATTATGGTAAAATTTCAATTATGTTTTGCCCATTATGTGAGAGCACACCAATCTATTTCCTTTTACTCCTCTCCTCCTTCCCCCTAACTTGAATTAGATTGAGTTTTTCTCTTATGTGGGTGTTTATTTGTGTAAATCTCTCTTGACTTTTTTATTTTTTATATTGATTTCCTAAAATATTTGTTGGATTCTTTTTGTTGATTATCAACTTTGTCTTCAGTCCCAATCATCTTATTTGCCATTTACATTCTGAATTCTATTTCTGTCATTTTGGAAACTTTTTGATGGTGGAATCTACTTCTATAGCTCCATTCTCTTCTGTTGGGTATATCAAACTGTCTTTCTTTTTACATGTTGCAAGCGTTCTTTTGATGGCCTTACTATCTGTCTCCTCTTCTCTTATCTGTAGTGTAATAGTATTGCAGGGGATTCTTATCCTTTGCTGAGAACTCTCTCAAACAAAATCTGGGAGCGATGGATACTCAGGGCTGTGGGGTTCAGAGTGAAACATCAAACCTCAGGGAGGTTCTACTGGCCTGGCAGTAATGGTGGGGATTCAGTAGTAGGGTTCAGGCAGACCTCTAAAGTTTCAGGGATGCATTTAAAATCTCAGTGCAGTGATGGTACAGGACTTACAGTGGCAAAGTCTCAGACTTGGTCACAGTGAGAGTTTCAGAGGTGGCTATGGGTAAATAAGGGACAGAGCTATTCATATTTGGGTTGTTCCTCTAGAGTGGGGACTGTTGATGACCAGATGTATGGGTAGGATTTTGCCCTGGTGGCCCAGAGTCTTTGCAGGTGAGCATGATGGTTAGCCAAGGTTTTTCCCTCATGCCTAGAACCCACTGAATCCATCACTCCAAGATTCCCTAGTATGTCTGTGGTGTTTGGGGTTCCTCCTCTCTTTGGATCCCATGCTGTAGAGGAGATGTGCTGAGCACTGAGTAACAGGGTTTGAAACAAGGGAGCATCTATTCCCTCTTCAGTCCAGCAACAGTGATGTAAGGCTACTGCTGGAAGGCTGGATCCCAAGAGAACCTAGCTCCCTGTGCTAGAGTGATAAGGATGATGTTGGTTGCAGAAACCTTGGGTTGGCAGACACCAGATCTCAGCTGCACCTGCTCTCCAATGGGATTTCTCTGCACATTTTCTGAATAGCTCTTTGATTAGCCTAGACGTCTTTAGTAGATGAGGAATACTTCACAGAGATTAAGCTGTCTATAACTTTTGTTTTACTCCTAAAAAGCAATGTCTCCTCAGATTGCTTCTATACTGCTTTTGTCACCTCTTTCCAACAGTATGCATTGTATTATGGTCCCAGGATTTATCTCTGTGATGCTGGATGATGACAAGTTTTAGCAATGCCCTGTTAGACTGAGTTGGTAGCTGTTTCAGTGAGCTATAGAGTTATTTTCTCTGTAAATGGTTGAAGCTTGGAAGAAAGTGTCAACTACAGAGATGTTCTTTTGTGCCTGGGATATGGATGACCTATCCTAGTCTGACAGTGGGGCCTTCCTGTGGGAGGGTGAGAATTTCCCCCAGATGGCCATATCTGGGACCACAAGAGTATTCTTCCATCAGTTCTTCCCACATGAGTTCCTTCATCTCCCAAATCCAACTCCCAATGCTTCTCTCCACGTTTCAGAGAAACCTGCCTGAGTCTAGGGAGCACAGAATATGGCCTCTGTGTCTGACATGCTAGCATGTCTCTTAGAAATGCCAGTAGGCAGGGAGCTCCCAGATCAGATACCCTGGTTGGTCTACTGCAGGTCCTCAGGGGGGAAAACATGGATTCCACTCTTTGTGGAAAACTCAGACTGGTGGGTGTGCCAGGTGAGGAGAGGCATCTGCTTGCCAAATTCTCAGCTCAAAATGTGCTCCTTGTTGCAATGGGTTAGAGAGAGGTGGGGAAGGACAAGAGTTTAAATAGAACAAAGCCAGCTCTCTGGCTTCTCAGGTTACTCTCGTTGGAAGAAAACCCCACATAGATTGTCCAAGCTATGGGATCATGCAGTTTCTCCCCACAATTATGTGATAACTGCAGTGCTTGGGCCATGGAGGTAGAAAAGCTTCCAAGTAGCTTGGTAGCTCACTGATCACTGAAGGAATATAGGAGGCAGAATGATATGCCCCTTTATGGCTTAACTGGGCTCTGAGCCTCTCTGGGTTTGACCCTTACAAAGGCTATGTCAACCAGTGTGATGAAAATGTGTCAAACGGTTTATGAAGCTAATGTATGATGCCCCATGATCATATCTATGTACACAGCTATGATTTAATAAAAAAAAAAAAAAATTACCGTCTTAACCGATTCAATTCAAGCATACAGTTCAATGGCATTAATTACACTCACATTGTTGTGCAACCATCACCACCATCCACCCACAGAACTCTCTCACATTGCAAAGTGACATGCTTTACCTATCAGACATTAACTCCCCATGCCTCGCTCCCCATTCCTCAGCCCCTGGTGACACCATTCTACTCCGTCTGCACGAATTTGTTCTCAGTACCCCATGTGTTCTCAAATACCCCTACGGTATTTGTCCTTTCTGAGTTGTGTATTTCACACAGCATAATGTGCTCAAGCTTCATCTATGTCATAGAGTATGTAATGTCAGAATTTCCTTCCTTCCTAAGGGCGAGTAGTAGTTCATAGTATGTCTATACCATGTTTTGTTTATTTGTTCGTCTTTCTCTGTTTCTTATAAATAAAATGTCTTAAATTACTGATTAGTTAAATGGATTACTCACTCTATAAGGCCTGACATGTGGGGCCAGGAAATAGCAAACATTTTTTAATAGGGCCCAATAGTAAACATTTTAGGCTTAATAGGCCAATATGGTCCCTGTTGCAGTCACTGAACTGTGAAACTCCACCGTTGTAGCACTAAAGCTGCTGTAGACCACATGTAAATGAATGGGAGGGACTGTGTTCTAATAAACCTTTACTTACAAAAACAGGCAGTGAGCCAGATTTGGCCTGTGGTCAGTGGTTTGTAGATCCGTGGTCTAGGAAGTCAATATGTTATATCATTAATAGCATAGGCTTTGGTTTCAATGAAATAATTTTTCAGCTCAAAATAAAATATTTTTCTTCCCAGGGGTTCACATATGTACCAGGGTAGCTGACCTGTGTACTCCACCCAGAGCTGCCCTCATCCCTGCTCCTGGTCCTATGGTTGAGTTTGACACCCACTGGCCAATGTGACTGATTCTTTCTGGGTTCTTCCCTGCACAACCACCAGACATTTGCCAAATCTGCCTGTAAATGGCTGAATGATGGTTGCATACAAGAAGCTTTCCCCCAGCAGGTCCTTGGTCAGTACAAAGATCAAGATGGATGTAGACACTTGGGAACTTGAGTGTTGTAATTCAAGATGTTAAGAGTACTTGAATATCATCCCTGGCCCACAAGAGAACTGTATGTTACTCTGCCCCAGTAAAGTTTTTTTTTTTTTTTTTTTTTTTTTGAGACAGGGTCTTAATTCTGTTGCTCTAAGCTGGAGTGCTGTGACACAATCATAGCTCATTACAATCTTGAACTCCTGGGCTCAAGCAAGCCTTCTGCCTCATACCACTGAATAGCTGGGACTACTGTTGTGCACCATGATACCTGACTAATTGTTTAAATTATGTTTTATACAGATGAGGTCTTGCTATATTGCCCCAACTGGTCTCAAACTCTTGGCCTTAAGTGATCCTCCTGCTTTAACCTTCCAAAGTGCTAGGATTACAGACATGAGCCACTGTGACTAGCCCCCAGTAAAATCTCTGTAGTTGCTTGCAAAGTGTCTATTTCCATAGTCTCTTCTTGGATGGAAGAGATTTTTACCTGAGACATGTGACACTTTGCACTGGGCTCCCAGAGATGCTACTTACAAACCAAGAATGCCAAACTAGGTGTATGAAGCCTTCTACCAATATCTCAGCAGCAGAATAACTACCTTGGACACCAGGAAGATTGTACAACCTTGTGGAGGCCTTCTGGACAGACTTAAGACATTTTTGAAAACAGCTTTATTGAGGTATAGTTGATATATAATAAGCTACACATAAAGTGTACAATTTGACAAATATTAACATATGCATATATCCATAAAACCATCACTATAAGCAAAATTATGCTCATATTCACCTCTCCCAAAGTTTCCTCATGTTCCTTGCTAAACCCTCTCTATCCCTCCTCCCCAGGTCAGCAGTCATCTGCTTTCCATTGTTATAGATTAGTTTGCAATTTCTAAAGTTTTATGTATGTAAATTCACTCTTTTTTTCGTTCACTAAAGCATTTTGAGATTCATCCCCATTATCAAGTGATCAATAGTTTATTCCTTTTTATTGCTGAATAGTGTTCTGCTGTTTTCAAATACCCATATTGGTTTATTCATTCACCTGTTAATGGATGTTTAACTTCTGGTTAGCCAGGTTGAGATGAGTGGATGGTGTTATTCATGTTTATCTTTTCTGATTTCCTGTCTACATGATTTCTCGATTACTGAGACAGGAGTGCCAGAGTCTCTGACTACAATGGTAATTTGTCATTTCTCTTTGCAGTTCTATCTGATCTTGATTCACGTATTTTGAAGCTCTGTTATTAGGGCCATTAATGTTTCGAATTGTTATGTCCTCTTGCTTAGTTGATCCCTTTATCATTGTGAAATGATCTTATTTATGCCCAATCCATGTTGGGCCTCAAGGTAACATTCTGGTTGCTTAAGTTTAGTTTCACCAGTTAAGACTGTGGGGCCCCAGGTGAGTTCAGCACACCATGGGAGGCCAAGTAACACTTGTGCCTGGCCCACTCTCATGGGCTGCACAACACACCATCTCTGATTTCTTTCCTACATCTCCCCACTGGGAGGGGTTTAATGGAAGCTAGGTCCAGTGTGGTTTAGGATTAGGATTAGGGCTCTACAACTTGAAATGTCTTGATTTATCACTGGGCATATATCCTAACCTGGTGACATATGAAGTCCTAGGGGTGGCAGGGAGGTCATGGTAACCTTGTCTAGACTCTAAATTTATTTTTAAGAGACAATTTTGGAACCAAGACCCAGACGGTTTAGTGGGTTCTGAGATGGTGTTAAAAGAATCTACTGTACAGGGGCAATGTCCTAGGTTTATAGTTTCCTGACTAATTCCACCATAAATGTAATTGCCTTTTCTTTGGCTTTGAAGCTGAGAGACTCCCTTGGCTCAGGACTTCCTCCACATACACACACCCAGACTCCTGGCAGGAAGGAATGACTGAATGTCCAAGTGCCAGGGCTCCTTGACTCACTCTCCAAACGGTTACTTCTGCCTGGCCCAGGAACCAGACCCTCCCTCCGTAGGAGATGATGTCAGGGAGACGCCACTTTGCCAACAACACACTGGAGCCTTTGGAAGCAAATGCCCAGAAATTGCTACTTTCAACCTGGGCCCTGAATGCTGTCCTAAGCCCTCAGGGTTCCATCTCATTGTCTTGTCCCCTCAAATCCAGCCTCTACCCAGTGGGAGCTCTGCCGACTCCATCAGACACATCACCTGCGTTGTCCCCAGGCTTCCTTTTCACTACAGTCCTGGGGGCCAGGTGACAGTGCGCCCATTCTACAGAGGAAGACACTGAGAGGATGAAGGTAAAGAAGTTGTGCATGGATATGTGGCTAGGAGGTGCAGAGCCAGGGCTCAAATTTGGGTTGTCTGACTTCAATACAGAGTTGATTCCATTACTCTACACAGATCTGTACTAGTTTCCTGGGGCAGCCATAACAAATTACCACAAAGCTGGTGGCTTAAAAACAACAGGAATGTCTTCTCTCACAGTTCTGGAGGCCAGACATCCTGTGTCAAGGTGTTGGCAGGGTAGGCTCCGTCTGAAGGCTCTGGGGGAGAGGCTGTTCCAGGCCTCCCTCCAAGCTTCTGGCGGCTGCTGGAAATCCTGTTTGTGGCTGGTGTTGATGCATCAGTCCAACGTCTGCCTCTGTCTTCATATGGTCTTTACATGGCCTTCTTCTTTTGACAGCAATGAAATAGGTACATGGTAAGAAGCATAACCTCTGTAGGAAGGAAGATTTAGAGTCAGGGGCTTCTGGACTGAGTCCTGGGTCTGCACTAGCACCTTCCCATCTGTAAAATGGGGAGTTCTTGTAAGAGTTAAATATATGTCAAGGGCTTAGCCCCAGGCCTGGCACCTGGGAAGAATCCAGTTAGTATCAGATATGAAATCCATAGGATTGGTGGTATGGCTCCCATCTCACTGTGAAAAAAATCAGAAGTCCTTGCTGTGGCCAACAAGACCTTCTATCTATGGATCCATATCTTTCTGGTCTCACCTCCTAACCCCCATCTGTTCTCTGCCTTTCAGCTACCCTGACCTTATGGCTGTTCCTTGCTTCAGCCTGAGGCCTTTGTGTTTGTAGTTTTTCCTGCTGTTCCCTGTGTTTCTGTCCGGCATGTTATTTACTTTATTTCTCCGTCTAGGCATCTCTTTCCAGCACTTCTGGCCCCATGTACTGCTTTATTTTATATATATATATATTTTTAGCCCTTATTGTTAATTGATATAGTGTATATTTATTATGTCTATCTGATTATTTCCCTTCATCAGAGCACATGCCCTGTGGGACTGGCTCCTTGTTGAATCCCTAGTGCCCATGACAGTGACTGGCAGGTATTAGTTTTCAATAACTATTTGTTTCAATAACTATTTGAATAAATGAGTGAATGAATGAAATCCAACTGGTCCATCCCAGTGGGTAGTGAGATCTGTAATCTACAATTTTGTCCCATTAGCTGCCTTGAAGAGTGGCATGACAGGTGGCCAGTGAAACAGAACCTCAGCAGAGAGTTGTTTTGCTGGACTCCTGGTTCCTTGGGACCACAGGAAAAGTGACAATGAGCATCTGTCATACATGTCACACACTGTACACAGGCCTCTGATCATCCTCATGCCTGCTTTCATAAGGGAAGAAAGAGTCTCAGAGAGGTTAAGTCTGTGGCCCAGGATCACACAGTTCATAAGGGGGAAGTTGGAATTAAAGCCATGTCTGCCTATTGTAGCCCCTGCCTGTTTTTCACTACTCCAAGCTCAGGTCTCCCTCAGTTTTGAATTCTAGAGGAGGAAAATACGGGTAAAGATGGACTTTTCCCTCATCAGGGGGCTCCATGGGAAACTCTCCAACTTTGGCTCCCAGAAGAGGGTCCTGGCCTCTGGAATTCTTGGCAGGAGGCATGCAATGTGCCTGGACTCTCCTGTCATTGACCTTGAAGAAGTGTCTTTGGAAGCTCTTTTAATCTAAAATCCCCTGCAGCTTCCAGCCACCCACATCTTAAATTGTGTCAGCAGAACCCTCTCATATTTGACATTCTTTCCCGGAGTTCCTGACCCCAGCATTCTCCAGTAAAGAGCTTTCTTCTGCATTCCCACCTCTGTGGTTAGGGGAGCACCGGAGGAGCAGGGGCTGGGGCAGGATGGACTGGAAGGCTTTAGCCACACACCAGGGATGAGGAGTAGCAGTTCCCATGTGGCTTTTTCTTAAAAACTCATATCACACCCTCCCCCCCCCCCAACACCAAAACAC